>JAJOOR010005850.1:0-61352 GCA_036250505.1 Solanum acaule
CTTAAGGGTTTCTACATAGTGTAAGGGAGGGTATGGGACTTCTCTTGCACATTGCACTTGTGGGATCCTAAGAGATGGTTGTAGTAGTGTTCTCTTATGATTATGATTATTATGACTTATGTATGTTGAAGCTATGTTATGTTTGATCATTATGAATGTATGCATGACGTAGGTTGCCTAATGTGATACTTGGCTTTGAATAGGGTTATGGGGTTCTATTCTTTGCATTGCACTAGTATTGCTTGGGCTGTCTACGTGTTGGGAAGATATTTTGTTGGTTTGGACTGTGATACTTAATTTGTGTGCATATTGGATTTACTTGGCAAAAAAGCATGTTTTGAATAAAATGTCCTTTATGCTTATTTCAATGGTTTTTATGCATAGTAGCCATACTTAGTACGTGTGTTGTACTAACCCATATTATCTCCTTTTTCCCAAACATTTAGGTTCGGACCATTGAGGATTCAAGCTTACTTCTCAAGACAGTTGGAGTTGCTTCCCCAAGTTGGTAAGTCCTCAAGTCCGAGGACAAGACACTATGATCTAGCTTCTATGTTTAGTTCTTTGCTTATGTTGAAAGTCATTGTTGTACTTCCTATTTTCAAGACTCCTTATTGATGTAAGGGCTAAGTCTCATTTTCGATATTTCTATGTCTAGATGGTGCATTGTGACGAAGTTAGATTCTATTTTTCATATATGAAGTGAAGTTGAACTTCCAAAGTAAAAGTTTTAAACTTTCCATGATTTTATTCTATGATATATGTTATGATGGATGCTAAGGGCTTGTATAAGACCTCTTCGAGGTTGAATACGCCGGTAAAGACTAGGGGGTGCTCTCGGGTCGTTACAAACTCCCGTGAACCCAAATATGAGTATGACGGAGGTAAGAGTGAGGGATTTTGTGTCGAGTGTGTCCGACATGGTAGTCAATGAGTGTCGCATCGCTATGTTTGTTCATGAAATGGACATTTTTCAACTTATGGTGCATACCCAAAAGAATTAGGAAGAAAAACTCAAGGAATGATCTACAGAGGCAAAGAGAGCAAGAGTGGATGATGGTAATTATTCACATTGTAGTTCCCGTGGATGGGGTCGTTCAAGGTTTCATCAAATGTTCTACAGGCAAGGTTGATCTAGTGCTCCTCCAAGGCCTAACAATGAGAGGGTGTCTAAGCCAAAACCTGAAGGAGATAGTAATAGGCGTTATATGCCTACTTGTGCTAAATGGGGGAGATATCATGAAGGGAAGTGTCTAGCGGGTTCTAATGCTTGCTCTGGTTGTGGAAAGACAGATCACAATTTAAGGAATTGTTCTCCGATTGCTAAAAATGATGGAGATGGTCGTCGTAGGGCTTAACCCTACCCTTCATTCGGACCGAGTGGTTCAGGTATGAATGCTTCTAAGAAAAACCGTTTCTATACTCTCCAAACTAGAGGTGATCAATAGAGTTCACCAAATGTGGTGACTGGTATGTTAAAATTTTTCCATACAGATGTGTATGCTTTACTTGATCCGGGAGGTACTTTGTCCTTTGTTTTCCTTTATGTAGCTATAATATTTGACATGCTTCCCGATGTATTGTTAGAACCTTTATATGTCTCTACCCTTGTTGGTGATCTGTGGTAGCTTAGAGAGTTTATGGAAGATGTCCAGTTTCCTTATCCCATAGAGTCACCTTGGTTTATTTGATAGAGCTTGACATGATAGATTTTGATGGCATCCTTGTGATGGATTGGTTACATTCCTGTTACACCTCTATTGATTGTAGGACTAGAGTAGTCAACTTTCAGTTTACAAATGAGCCTATCCTTGAGTGGAAAGGGGGGAAATTCTATGCCTAGAGGTCAATTTTAATCTTACCTAAAAGATAGGAAAATGATCTCAAAGGGTTTTGTCTACCATATAGTGAGGGTGAGGTATGTGGAGTCCGAAACTCCAATTCTTGAATCGGTCCCTGTTGTTAAATAGTAACCTATCTCTATTCCTCCTAATAGAATGGCTCCGGCGGAACTTAAGAAGGTGAAGGATTAGTTAAAGGACTTATTGAATAAGGGTTTCATCCGACTGAGTAACTCTCCATGGGGTGCTCTGGTATTGTTTGTTAGGAAGAAAGATGGCTCACTCCGTATGTGTATTGATTATCGCTAATTGAACAAAGTAACCATCAGAAACAAGTATCCTCTTCCAAGAATAAATGACTTATTTGATCAACTACAAGGGGTACGTTATTTCTCTAAAATTGATCTCCAGTCGGGTTATCACCAATTGAGGGTCAAAGAGGAGATATTCTGAAATTGGCTTTTAGAACCTGATATGGTCATTATGAGTTTTTGGTGATGTCCTTTGGTTTGACTAATGTCCCGGCAGTGTTTATGGACTTGATGAATAGGGTTCTTAGACAATACCTTGATATGTTCGTAATTGTGTTCATAGATGCTATTTTGATCTATTCGAGAAGTGAGAATCAGCATATTGATCATTAAAGGATTGTATTGCAAATTCTTAATGACCAACGACTCTATGCAAAGTTTGGTAAATTTGAGTTTTGGTTAAGCTCTGTAACTTTCCTTGGCCATATAGTTTCAGGCAAGGGTATTGAGGTAGATCCAAAGAAGATGGATGTGGTCAAAAGTTGGCCTAGACCTCTATCACCAATAGATATTAGAAGTTTCTTGGGTTTTACCGGTTATTATAGAAGATTTGTTGAGGGGTTTTCCTCCATTGGTTCTCCTTTGATGGGTTTCACTCAAAAGATGGCCAAGTTCCTATAGTCGGAAGCTTGTGAGAAAAGTTTCCAAGAGTTGAAAGATAGACTTACTTCCGCTCCAGTACCGGAAGGTACATATGACTTTGTGGTATATTGTGACACCTCTAGAATGGGGTTGGGATGTGTGCTTCTGCACAATGGTAAGGTGATTGCCTATGCTTCAAGGCAACTGAAGGTTCATGAGAAGAACTATCCTACCCACGACCTTGAATTAGCGGCGGTGGTATTTGCCTTAAAGAATTGGAGGAATTATTTGTATGGGGTCCATGTTGAAGTGTTTACCGATCACAAAAGTTTGCAATATGTGTCTACCCAAAAAGATCTAAATATTCGCCAAAGGAGGTGGTTTGAGTTGTTGAAAGATTATGATATGAGTTTTCTCTATTACCCCGATAAAGCAAATGTGGTGGCGGATGCCCTTAGTCGGTTATCCATGGGTAGTGTTCGACATGTTGATGATGAGAGAAAAGAGTTGGTTCGAGATGTTCATAGGTTGGCCCTATTAGGAGTTCAACTAGTGGATTCCACCAAGGGTGGTCTTATGGTCCATAATGGTTCCAAATCATCTTTCGTGGCTGATGTAAACAAAAGCAATGTCTTGAGCCAACCTTAGTAGAATTTAAAGATGTGGTACTAAAGAAATCTGTAAAGGCTTTCCCCTTGGGGGGAGATGATGTCGTAAGATATCAAGGTCATTTGTATGTTCCGAATGTTAATGACTTGAGGGAATAGATCTTGAAAGAAGCCCATAGTTCTCCATATTCTATTCACCCGGTAGCCACCAAGATGTATTGTGATTTGCGAGAGATCTATTGGTAAAATGGGATGAAGAAGAATATTGCAGGATTTGTGGCCAAGTGTCCTACTTTCCAACAAGTGAAGGTTGAGCATCATAAACCGAGAGGTTTATCCCAAAATATAAGCATTCCTACTTGGAGTGGGAAGATTTGAATATGGACTTCATAGTGGGATTTCCCCGTACTCTGCATCAATATGAATCGGTTTGGGTTATAGTAGATCGAATGATGAAGTAGGCCCAATTGAAAACCGTCAAAGTTTCCTATACGACGGAAGATTATCCTAAGATATATTTGAGAGAGATGGTAAGGTTTCATGGATTACCCTTGACCATTAACTCTGATAGAGGTACTCAGTTTACTTCCTAGTTTTGGAAGTCTTTCCTAAAGGGTCTTGGCACTGGAGTTAAGCTTAGCACAACTTTTCACCCCAAACCGATGGGCCAGTGGAGCGATCAATGCAAACATCGGAAGGTATGTTGAGGGCCTGCGTGATAGATTTCAAGTGAAATTGGGATGACCATTTGCCACTGATTGAATTTTCATATAATAATAGCTACCATTTAAGTATTAGTATCGCTCCATTTGAGGCTCTGTATGGTATGAGGTGTAGATCACCTATATGATGGTTTGAGGTGGGTGAGGTTGCATTGATAGGACTCGAGTTGGTTCATGAGGCTACAGAGAGTGTACTTCTTCCATCCTAGTATTCTTCCAACCTTCATCACACTCTCTATTACAACCTTGTTGCCCACCTGGCCTTGGATAATTTTGGCGGAAACCTCCTCCCTGATTTGCTAGAAAGTGTACTTATTCATTGTACAAAGCTTCAAAGTGTGCATCATCGGTATTTACTCCGCTAACTCAAACTACATTCACAGCCTTAAAGCAACTATCCATGACATGCTTTGAAAAATGATCTATTTTGGTCATTATTTTAGCCAGGTATTAATCTCGCTCTTGGTCCTTTTCTATTTGTTCGTTTGTCATCCTGAAAGTCGAATGAGACACTTAGTCTTTCCTAGTGTACCATGTCCAGACTATCATTGTCATTCCATCATGGAGAGTCGATGCTATTTCAAAAGTTTGCTACATAATTCCTCCTTGGACAAGCTGGTTAGCCATACCTTTGTGGGCACCTTAGGAAACCCACAGGGCAGGGAGACGACGGGACCCACAGACCGTAGGTCCATCGATGCCCCGTGGTTCCAAACTACCGTCATTGGCCCAAAAGTCTCTAACCAGACGATGACTGACCAGAAAGAATCGTAGGTCCATCTATGATCTGTCGGTTGTGGTCTCGTGGGTGGGGACCTGGCGGTTAATTTAGGGGCATATGCATATTTTCTGGTTTTAATTAAATCAATTTTGTGTCGTTTTGCCTAAGTCTAGACCACCTATATAAGATTTTTTTAACCCCCAAAACCCCTCATTCAAGTCATTCTCTCAAATCCCAAAAGAAAATCCAAACTCCTCTAAAAAAATCTCTCTCTAGAAGTTCGAAGAAGAAGGAAGAAAGGTCAAGATCAAGTCTCTCAATCTTCAAGTTTTTGAGGGCATTGTAATAGAGGTATGATGGCTTTTCATACATGGGATCCCTCCTCCGATGGATTCTCCCAGAATTCCACATTTTGAAGAAGAATTTCCCCAATTCTAGTTAGGGTTTCTTCTAATGTTGTGGGATATGATGAATGTTGATCCAATTTAGTGGATTTTGATTGTTTATAATTGAATTGGTAGATTTACATGTTTTTAGGATGAAATTACATGTACCCATGCCTATTCTATGAACATAGGGTAAAATTGATATGATTTGGGTTGATGCCATGAAGGGAAACTTGGTGGGTTAGACATCTCTTTATAGGATTGATAAAGTATGATTAAAGTGGCTTCAAATTAAAGCATATATGATCATTATGATGTTAATTACTTGAGAGTAAAGCATAGATGATGATCATGAGATGTAGTGCTTTGAGAGTAAAGCCTAGACTATGAATTGTTGATTGTTGATGTTGTAATTTGGAAATGATACTTCCTATAATGAATTGATAGGCATGATTGAATGAATGTGAAAGGTTTACTCATATGAATTAATCTAGGTAGAAAGGATTTCTCACCTAAAATGGATCTACACTAAAAATGCTTAATGAATTATGAAGCTAGAGGCGCCTACCCATGACCTCCATGTGTTAAGGTTATGAGGTGATTCCCATACTCCTTAGAATTGAAAAAAAGGTGAGTCCCCACATTCATATGATGAGATTGTGGAGGAGAGTAATATGATGAATGGATATGGAGGCAAGTACTCATGATCCTTATGATGAGATTGTGGTGACCTCCATGTGTTACTATGATGAATGGACATGGAGGCGAGTACCCATGATCCTTATTAAATGTGGTGGAGGTGAGTACCCATGTCATATGATGAGATTGAGGAGGCGAGTACACGCGATCGAAAAGTAAGTCAAGAGGAAAATACCTATTAGCATTTATAAGCTAGGCATTGAGGCGAATCCCCATGTCTTTAAAAGTACGTATGAATAATGTAGTTCAGTTAAGAAGATGATTTGATTGGAGTATTTCTAGATATGCCTTCCATGATGCATGCTTGACTAGAGGCGGATGACCTATGTCTTGTGTAAGGATAAGTGAGGTTACTTAAGGAAGTAGTCCTTTCATTATAATGCTTATTATATCTTTATTATGCTTATGCCTTATGTCTTATGTTGACTAATGCTTAAGTTATGTTGTTTATGCTAGCTATCATATTTAGTACTTGATTGTACTAACGCATACTCTTGCCTACATTCTTATCAAATGTAGGGTCCGGTGACATCGATTCTCACACTCGTGGCTAGCTTCGTTGTTGGTCAAGGAAGTGAAGTTTTGGTTAATCCTCATTGTGTTCGAGGATGTGATAACCACTTTCCTTTATGTTTTATTTTATGTCTTGAACTATTCTATGGGATGTGACCGAAGACTTTATTCATGTTCTTTATATGGTTTGAGACTGTTATATTAGACGTCCGCTCTTTTTATTAAAGACTTTGATTGTATTGAAAAGTTTTAAATTCATGCTCATTTCTATTACTTTATGTTATGATATGCAAAGTGGCTTGTATGAGGCCTCTCGGTGGGTCTTATACACCTTGTCACATCTAGGGGTTACCCCTAGGTCGTGACAAACTTAGTAATCAGAGCACAATGTTTAGAATGGTTTTAGGATGTCTCAAACCACGTCTAGTAAAGTCTTGTTCATAAGTGTGAAGCGCACCATATTTATGAAGGAGAGGGCATTAGATGTTTAGGAAATTTCATTTCTCCACTTCTCTAAGTCCTGCCATGGAGTTTAACTCTATAAGTCTTTCTCCTAATTCATGCCCGATGGTTTTCAAGATATGACTACTAGAAGGGCTACAAGAAGCATGGAGGGAGACAATGTTGATCAAGAGGTTCCTCCCCAAGCTCTCATTGACCCATTGAATGGGATTGTAGCGAATGCGGAGTTTAGGTAGGCGTTTAATGTGTTGGGTCAAGCTGGGATGGTATAAGACAATAGAGAGGGGGTAGTCTCCGTGAAACCAAATGTGGGTATGGGGGGGCCATGAGTGAGGTATTTTACGAGAATGAACCCCTTCGAATTTTATGGCTTCAAAGTTGAGGAAGACCCCCAAGAGTTTATCGACGAAGTCTTCAAGGTACTTTATATTATGGGTGTGACTCTGGTTAGGAAGGCGGAGTTATTCGCTTACCAACTCAAAGGGGTTGCTAAGATTTGGTTTAATCAGTGGAAATAACAAGGCCGGAGGAAGTGGGTCCCATAGAATGGGAAAGTTTCAAAAGTTCTTTTCTTGACATATTCTTCCCTCTAGAGATGAGAGAAGCCAAGGTACTTGAGTTCATCAATGTTAAGCAAGGAAATATGAGTGTAAGGGAATACGCTTTGAGGTTCACTCAACTATCCAATTATGATCCTTCCATTGTGGCAGATTGTAGGGCTAAAATGAGTAAGTTTGTGTCGGGTGTGTCCGACATAGTAGTCAAAGAGTGACGCACCGCTATTCTTGTCCATGACATAGACATTTCTTGCCATATGGTGCATCCCCAACAAATTAAGGAAGAAAAGCACAAGGAAAGATCTAGAGAGGCGAAGAGAGGAAGAGTGGATAATGGTAATTATTCACATTCTAGGTCCGGTGGACAGGGTCATTCAAGGTCTCATCAAAAGGTCTCTTGGCAAAGTTTATATAGTGCTCCTCCAAGACCTAATAATGAGAGAGTGTCTAACCCAAAACCTCAAAGAGATGGTAATAGGCCTTTATGCCTACTCATGCTAAATTGTCAGGACCCAGGTGTACCCCCTAGATGTAAGACGACATACTTGACCCCGAAGGGGTCTAATACAAGCTCTTAGAATAATCATAAGCATAAGTAATAGAAATAATGCGGAATTTAAATACTTTTTACAATCGAAGTCTTTTTCATAAAAGCCAATAGAGAAGTCTAGACCTTGTCTCAAGAACCTTCTAATACAATACAGAATCAATAAGGGTCACAACTCTTTACAAAATAGTCTCAAAAGAGAAAATACAAACGAAACTAGAAATGAATAAGCCTTGTCATGGAACCATGAGGACTCACCGAGAGTGGAGAATAGTCAATCCAAGCTCTACTCAAAAGGAGAAGTATACCTCAACGACCGGAACCTACACTTATAGAAAGAGTAGAAAATATGGGTTAGCACAAATATTGTACTAAGTATGGAAGCCATGCATAAAAATCCTTAAATCATGTAAAAAGGGACATTTTAGTTGAAACCATGCTTTTTATCAACTTTTAAGAATCATCATGCACAATAGTTTAAATACATAGTCAACCCTCATATACAAGTAAACATTCATATTCATAGCTTGTAACAAGTAAAGTCACACTTAGCATCAAACAATATCAGACTTGCATGAATTCACATATCTCCATAGTATAAGGGAACCACACCATAACCCCTTTATAAGTCTACTTGTGCAATGTGTAAGTGAAGTCCCATACCCCCCACTCACACTAAGTAGAGCTCTATAAGAAGTCATAAGTAGATTTCATGTTCATGGTTCATAAATCATCATATCATAGGAGGAATGTACCATGACCACTCTTAAAGCCCATTTGTGCAATGCATGAATGAAGTCCCATACCCCCACTCATACTAAGTAGAACCTCTTGAGGAACCATAGTACATAGCTCAGGTTCTTGTTCTTATTCTTGTTCATTTCATGTAGGGAAATAGACTTAACCGACATCGACCATGTCCTACTTGCCTAAAGTAGAACTAACATGTTTAGCTTTTAGATGGATCCACTAGCTAAAGACCTATGTGGGCACATAGTTATGGGATAGGGCTATTGCTTCTAGAAACCCCAAACCTATTGCATTGACAGGGGAGCTTCCTTCTCATGAGGTTACTTTAGATGACCTGGCATATTGTATTGACGGGAGAGCATCTACTTCCATTCCATATACATTTGGTGCTAAGCATACTTTCCCAAAATTTACATAATTAGTCTTGAATTATATTTACATGTGTGAAGGAGTATCTTACCCTTCATTCAACACAACCCATAAAATATCTCATGGATTAAATTAGGTGAGAGTGGACTTTAAACCTTAGAATCATTAATATGTGAGTAAACCTTTCACATCATGTTTATAGTGTTTCATGAGAATAGCCTTTCAATCAACACAACAACATTATCATAATCCTAGACATTTCATGCATAGTCATGTGTAAGGGTAAGGGGGAGAATAATCTTTCAACATTATCACAATACCACAATAGTCATAGGATCATCACTTTCTAAGTGAATCGTAAGCTCATACACAATTCTCATCAACATGTAGAAACCCTCATAATTTTCCCTTCATGGATATGAATCAAACTCAACCCAAACATCTAGAATTACTACATTAGATAGGGGAATATCATGTTTCAACAACTTAATCAATGTAAACATAATCAATTGATATGTTTCTATAATCAATCAATCCACATCATAAATAGACAATTTAGCAATATGGGGTTTTCATGGGTTCTTGGGAGAATTTCATCATAAATCAACAATTAAACATCAATTCAACCATAATCCATCATAAATCAATCATTGGAAACGTTTTGAAGGAGAACCCATGACTTAGATTGAAACCGTAGGTTTTGGGGGGAATTGGAAGCTTTGAAATCAAGTTTTGAAGGGACTCTATGGGTGAAAGCTACCCATAGATGAAAAGCCACCATGCCTTATGAATATTTCCACACCAAATTGAAGAGAAAAGGCTGCTCCTTGAACCCTTAACTTGACCTTGTTCTTGTTCTTCAATGGAGTTTCTAGAGAAATAATATTTTGGAGAGGAGGTGGTTATTGTTTTGGGTTTGGCAATTATGAATTGTAAAGGGGTAGTTAATGGTTCAAAAGGTCTTAAATATGTCTAATTAATCAATATAAAACGGCCCCTAACTTAAATAACCACCCTAGGAATTTACCATCTTGTCCCTCTTTAGGCCGAGACTTAGGCAGATTTTGGTGTGACTCACGATTGGGTGACCTACGGACCGTAGGTAGACCTACTAGCCATCCTGCAGGTCCGTAGGTCAGTTCAGAGAGTAGAAAACTTGAGGGAAGTTCCAGCCTTGACCCACGAACCCCACCTACGGGGTGTGGGTCCACCCACGGACCGTGGGTGGCTGCTAACTTGACAGCTTTTTGGCTTCCATCAAAGCCCTCCTCAAGGACCCTTGGTTGGTCCTTGGGGGGGATCATGCCTTGACGTTTAAGTCCTAAAACATTAGTACTAAGTAGGGGAGGTTAATTTAGGACTCTTATGTTTATGTTAAACCCCATTTAGGCTACTAGACTACAGACTAGGCTCTAGCTTAGTTCATTAGTTTTCTGGAGGGTTACATTATCAATCCCTTGGAAACATTCATCTTCGAATGATGATCTAGACACCAAACGAATTTAAAAACTCAAGACCAGCAGCCCATTATGCATGAAACATAAAAATTGTGCAAAACTTACAAATGCACTATTCAAATGGAGGAAACCTCAACTCCATCTTAAGACATGGTATGTACAATACAAGGAAGTATGAACTACATCTACCAACCCAATATGCATGAAATGCAACATTTCTCATGTTCATAGGAGGAACTACCTTCTCCAACAAAAAGCAAGCTCAACACAACATCATGGAGCAAATATGCTATTTCTCCACAATCATAACTAAGCATATTTAGCAAATTACCTAATGAATTCAAATAGGCCATCACCATACTAAAATGCACAATCAAGATGAGGAACAGATAAATCATAAAACTCATTCTTTTCTTACTAAACATGAATTTCATCAACAAAATGCATAACATAAGGAAATCACGGAAAAATTATATAACACACATGACTCCCGAAAAACAAAAACTCAAGAGGAACTACTTACCTCAAGTTTAAATAGGAGTAGAAGGAAAAATATGAGGATAGTGGGACTTCATATCGGCCTCGGCCTCCCAAGTAGCACCCTCAACTAAATGATTCCTCCATAAAACCTTACTGGAATCCACTTCCTTGTTTCTGAACCTTTTCACTTGCCGGTCCAAAATCTCCACTGGAACGTCCTCATAGGATAGACTCTCATCAACTCCTACACCCTCTAAAGGGATGATGGATACCAGATCCCCAATGCACTTCTTAAGCATGGAAACATGAAACACCGGGAGAACCGGAGACAACTCATTTGGTAAGTTTAACTCATATACAACTTTCCCAAGACGTTTCAAGATTTGGTATGGGCCCACATACTGGGGACTAAGCTTCCCCATCTTACCAAACCTCAATACACCTTTCATAGGTGAGATTTTCAAGTAGACCCAACCACCAATTTCAAATTCTAGATCCCTTCTTCTTACATCGGCATATGACTTTTGCCGACTTTGGGCCATCTTCAATCTCTCTCAAATGAGTCAAACTTTTTCAATTGCCTCATAAACTAGTCCGGGACCAATTAGAGCAATTTCACCTACTTCAAACCAACCAACCGGAGATCTACACCTCCTACCATAAAATGCGTCGAAAGGAGCCATGACAATACTTGAGTGGTAACTATTATTGTAGGCAAACTTAATCAAAGGTAGATGGTCATCCCAATTTCCCTTGAAATCTATAACACATGCCCTCAACATGTCCTCTAAGGTTCGAATGGTGCGCTTTGCTGGACCATCCGTTTAAGGGTGGAAAGCAGTACTAAGCTTAACATTGGTACCAAGCCCTTTTTGAAATGCCTTCCAAAAGTGTGAAGTAAATTGAGTACCCCGATCTGAAATAATAGACAAGGGAACCCCATGCACTTCACTATCTCCTTGCGGTATAACTTGGCACAATCTTCGGCCAAAAATGAAACCATGATGGGAATAAAGTGGGATGATTTTGTCAGTCTATCCACAATGACCCAAATGGAATCATGTTGCCTTCAAGTATGAGGCAAACCCATAACAAAGTTCGTATTCACATCCTCCCACTTCCAAGTGGGAATATCTATATATTGGGAAAAACCTCCCGGACTTAGGTGTTCGACCTGAACTTGTTGACAATTTGGACATTTGGCCATAAAACCCGCCATATCCTTCTTCATGCCATCTCACCAATAGACTTCCCGTAGATCATGGTACTTCTTGGTGGCTCCCTGATGAATAGAATACCGTGAACCATGAGCCTCTTCTAAAATTTGCTCTCTTAAGCCATCAACATCTGGAACACATAAACAACCTTTGTACCTAAGCACCCCATCTCCCGCTTAGGAGAACGCAACGACGGACTTGTTGAGTACCGATTCTTTCAAATCCATTAACATGGGATCAATTTCTTGTTCAGACTTCACGTCCATCATAAAGGATGATTTGGAACCATTATGGACCATGACTCCACCCTTGGTGGAATCCACTAGTTGGACACCTAACTGGGCCAACCTATGTATATCACGAACTAACTCCTTCTTCTCATCCTCTACATGGGCTACACTACCCATGGATAATCGACTTAGGGCATCCGCAACTACATTGGCCTTGCCGGGGTGGTAAAGGACACTCATGTCATAATCCTTTAAAAGTTCTAACCACCTTCTTTGTCGGATATTCAAATTCTTTTTGGGTAAACTCATATTGAAGACTTTTGTGATTGGTGAAAACATCTACATGGACCCCATACAAGTAATGTCTCCATAATTTCAAAGAAAATACCACCGTCGCTAATTCAAGATCATGGGTCAGATAATTCTTCTCATGAACCTTGAGTTCCCTTGATGTATAGGAAATCACTTTACCATGTTGCATGAGTACACATCCTAACCGCACTCTTGAGGCGCCATAATATACCACAAACCCATCGGTACCCCCCGATAAGTTCAACACCGGAGCGGAGGTAAGCTTATCTTTCAACTCTTGGAAGCTTTTCTCACAAGTCTCCGACCATACAAACATAGCTTTCTTTTGAGTCAAAACCTTCAATAGAGAAGCGATGGAGGAAAATCCCTCAACAAGCCTCCTATAATAATCGGCCATACCCAAAAAGCTTCTAATATCGGTAGGAGTTAGAGGTCTAGGCCAACCCTTGACCACATCCGTCTTCTTGGGATCTACCTCAATACCCTTGCTAGACACAATATGGCCAAGGAAGGATGCATACCTCAACCAAAACTCACATTTACTAAACTTTGCATACAATTGGTGGTCTTTAAGGACTTGCAATATAATCCTCAAATTGTCCATATGTTCACCCTTACTCCTTGAATAGATCAAAATATCATCAATAAACATGATCATAAACATATAAAGGTAGTGTCTAAACACTATATTCATTAGATACATGAATGTCGTCGGGGTATTAGTTAGGCCAAATGACATCACAAGGAACTCATAGTGCCGATACCTAATTCGGAAAGCCGTCTTGGGTATATCAACCCCTCTTACCCTTAGTTCATGGTAACCCGAACGAAGGTCAATCTTTGAAAAGTAACTAGCCCCTTGGAGTTGATCAAACAACTCATCGATTCTTGGAAGGGGATACTTATTCTTTATGGTCACTTTGTTCAATTGGCGGCAGTCAATACACATTATAAGGGACCCATCTTTCTTTCTCACAAACAACACCGGAGCACCCCATGGAGAGATACTCGGTTGAATAAAACCCTTGTCTAGAAAATCCTTCAATTGCTCCTTTAACTCTTTCAACTCGGCCGGAGCCATTCTATAAGGAGGAACAGAGATAGGTTGCGTATCCAGCAAGAGATCTATGCCAAAATCTATTTCCCACTCGAGGGGAATGTCGAGCAAGTCATCGGGAAAGACTTCCAGAAATTCATTCACCACAGAGACATACTCTAAGGAAGGGGTTTTGGACTTAACATCCATCACCCTAACAATATCATAAATGCACCCCTTAGAGATCATTTTCCTAGCTTTAAGACAAGAAACAAATTGACCTCTAAGGATAGTTTTTCCCCCCTTCCATTCTAAAGTAGGCTCATTTGGGAATTGAAACTTAACCACCTAAGTTCTACAATCAATAGACGAAAAACATGCATGCAACCAATCCATAACCAAAATGACATCAAAGTCTAACATGTCTAATTCTATCAAATCCACCAATGTGACTTTATGAGACAAAGAATAGCACAACTCCTATAGACACTTTTTTTCCACTATCGAGTGACCAACCAGTGTAGACACTGAAAAAGGCTCTAATAACAATTCAGGGAGTATTTCAAATTTCATAGCTACAAAAGGTGTAACAAATGACAAAGTGGCATCAGGGTCTAACAATGCATAAACATCAATGGAAAAGACATGTAACATTCCCGTTACCATATCCGGGGAACTCTCTTGGTCACCTAAGGATTGAAGAGCATAGAAGCGATTCTTGTTGGGAGCATTGGAATTGGAACCGCTAGAAGGAGTTTTCTTATCTTCTCTCCCCTTGGCCATAAGTGTTGGGCAATCTTTCAATTCATGCCCACTCTTACCACAACCATAGAAAACACCCATGCCGGCGAGACATTTACCATCATGATTTTTACCACACATAGCACATGTTGGCCTCACCATAGAAGATCCCCCACTATTGCCTCCTTGAGGCTTAGGGTTAGACACCCTATTTTTGTTAACCCTTGGAGCACTAGAGGAGCCTTGGTTGGAGAACCTTCTCTTGAACCTTGGTCTACCTTGACCCTCGGAATTACCCTTTGAATAAATCTCATCATCGGTCCTAGGCCTCTTCAATTCCCTAATCTTTTCTTGGAGTTTTTCATCCTCCATTTATTTAGCATACATCATAAGACGGGATATATCCATATTATCATGAAGCATAGCCGAACGTCATTCTTTTCTCACCAAACTAGACACCCCCGTCACAAACCTATTTATCCCATCCCTAGGATATGCCACCATATATGGAGAAAACTTGGAAAATTCGGTAAACTTTAGAGAATATTCTTCAATACCCATGACTCCTTGACGAAGGTTGATAAATTCTTCCACTAAAACTTCCCTCTTCTCTCGGGGAAAGAACCTATCAAGGAATGCTTTCTTGAACACTTCCCAACCTATGGGACCCACTCTTTCTGTCTTATTACTATTCCATTAAGTATACCATACTTGGGCCACACCCTTCAATTGTTAAGCGGCTAGCTCTGCTTCTATGGAAGTCACCCCCATAGCATCAATTATCTTGTAGACCTATTCCACGAACTCTTGAGGGTCTTCACCCACTTTAGAACCAAAGAACATAGGAGGGTTCATTCTTGTGAAATCTCTCAACCTTTAAGCCACGATACTCTCATTAGGGTTCACATGAGCTGTAGCATCCCTACTGACTTGGGCTGTCACGGCTTGGTTCAATATTTGGAGGCCGACCTTATTTCCACAATTGTCATAGCCCCCATTGTCATTAGGAGCTTGAGGAACTTGAGGACCTTGGGGATGAATTCCCGACTCACAATCTCCTCTTCCATCCTTCTTACGTTCGCACTTCTTGTATTCATATCCTATAGACACGATAGAAGGGTTAGGAAAAGGACTTTATAGAGTTAAAACTCTAAGGCACGACTAAAGAGTAATGAAAGAAGTGAAATCTCCTAAACATCTTATAGCCTCTCATTCAGAAGTGTGGCACACTTCGTACTGATGAACAAGACTCTACTAGACGTGGTTCATGAGACATCATCCTAGAATCATTATAAACCTTGTGCTCTGATTACCAACTTTGTCACGACCTAGGGGTACCCCCTACATATAACACGGCGTACTTGACCCTAAAGGGGTCTCATACAAGCCCTTAGTCGAATCATAAATATAAGTAATAGAAATGATGCAGAATTTAAAAACTTTTTACAATTGAAGTCTTTTTCATAATAGCCAATATAGAAGTCTAGACCTTGTCTCAAGAATCATCTAATACAATATAGAATCAATAAGGGTCACAACCCTTTACACAATAGTCTCAAAATAGAAAGTACAAAAGAAACTAGAAATGAATAAGCCTTGTCTTCGAACCATGAGAACTCCCCAAGCATGTCGAATAGTCAATCCAAGCTCTATTCAAAAGGAGAAGTATATCTCAACGACTGGAACCTAAACTTATAGAAGATGTAGAAAATTTGGGTTAGCACAAATATTGTACTAAGTTTGGAAGTCATGCATAAAAATCCTTAAATCATGTAAAAAAAAACATTTTACTTGAAACCATGCTTTTTATCAACTTTTAAGAATCATCATGCACAATAGTGTAAATACATAGTCAACCCTCATAGTAAACTAAACATTCATATTCATAGCTTGTAACAAGTAAAGTCACACTTATCATCAAACCATATCACACTTGCATGAATTCACATATCTCCATAGTATAAGCGAACCACACCATAACACCTTTATAAGTCTATTTGTGCAATGTATAAGTGAACTTCCAAACCCCCACTCATACTAAGTAAAGCTCATTAAGAAGTCATAGGTAGAGTTCATGTTCATGGTTCATAATTCATGTAAAGCATGCAATAACTCATAAATTATCATATCATAGGAGGAATATACCATGACCACTCTTAAAGCCCACTTGTGCAATCCATGAATGAAGTCACATACCCCCACTCATACTAAGTAGAACCTCTTGAGGAACCATAGTACATAACTCAAGTTCTTGTTCCTATTCTTGGTCTAGTCATGTAGGAAATAGCCTTAACCGACAAAGACCATGTTGAGCTACATCGAATCCAGTGTCATGTCCTATACCAAAAAGAGAAGTCCTATTTGCTTAAGGAAGAAGTAACATGTTTAGCTTTTAGGTGGATCCACCAACTAAAGACCTATGTGGGAACATAGTTATGGGATAGGGAGATTGTTTCTAGAAACCCCAAACCTATTGCATTGATGAGGGAGCTTCCATCTCATGAGGTTACTTTAGATAACCCGGCCTATTGTATTGACGGGAGAGCCTCTGCCATCCATTCCATATCCACTCGATGCTAAGCATACTTTCCTAAAAATTACATAATTAGTCTTGAATTGTTTTTACATGTGTGAAGGAGTATCTTACCCTTCATTTAACACAAGCCATAAAATACCTCATGGATTCGATTAGGTGAGAATGGACTTTAAACCTTAGAATCATTAATATGTGGGTCAACCTTTCACATCTTGTTCATAGTGTTTCATGAGAATAGCCTTTTAATCAACACAAAAACATTATCATAATCCTAGACATTTCATGCATGACTATGTGTAAGGGTAAGGGGAGAATAATCTTTCAACAATACCACAATTACACAATAGTCATAGGATCTTAACTTTCTAACTGAGTCATGAGCTCATTCACAATTCTCATCAACATGTACAAACCCTCATAATTTTCCGTTCAAGGTTATAAATCAAACTCAACCCAAACATCTAGAATTACTACATTAGATAGGGGAATATCATGATTCAACAACTTAATCAATGTAAGCATAATCAATTGACATGCTTCCATAATCAATCAACCCACATCATAAATTCCCAATTTAGTAATATTGGGGATTCATGGGTTCTTGGGGTAGTTTCATCCTAAATCAACAATTAAACATCAATTCAACCTTAATCCATCATAAATCAATCATTGGAAACGTTTTGAAAGAGAACCGATGACTTATATTGAAACCCAAGGTTTTGGGGGAATTAGAAGCTTTGAAATCAAGTTTTGAAGGAACTCTATTTGTGAAAGCTACCCATAGATAAAAATCCACCGTACCTTATAAAGATTTACACACGAAATTGAAGAGAAATGTCTGCTCCTTGAACCCTAAACTTGACCTTGTTTTTGTTCTTCAATGGAGTTTCTAGAGAGAGAATATTTTAGAGATGAGGTGGTTATTTTTTTGGGTTTGGGAATTATGAAGGATAAATGGGTAGTTATTGGTTTAAAGGCCTTAACTATGTCTAATTAATCAATATAAAATGACCCCTAACTTCACTAACCACCCTAGGCATTTACCATCTTGTCCCTCATTAGGTCGAGGCTTAGGCAGATTATGGTGTGACTTACGATTGGGTGACATACAGACCGTAGGTGGACCTACTGGCCATCCTGCAGGTCCATAGGTCAGTTCATAGAGTGGACAATTTAAGGGAAGGTCCAGCCTTGACTCACGACCCCCACCTACGGGGCGTGGGTCCACCCACGGACTGTGGGTGCCCATTTCGTGGGTGGTTGCTGTCTTGAAAGCTTTTTTGCTGCCATCAAGTCCCTTCTCAAGGACCCTTGGTTGGTCCTTGGGGGGGGGGGTTCATGCCTTAACGTTTAAGTCCTAAAACATTAGTACTAAGTAGGGGAGTTTATTTTACGACTCTTATCTTTACGTTAAACCCCATTTAGGCTACTAGACTACATATTAGGCTCTAGCTTATTTTATTAGTTTTCTGGAGTGTTACATAAATGTGGGAGAAATAATGATGGGAAGTGTCTACCAAGTTCTAATGCTTGCTTTGGTTGTGGGAAGCCGGATCACAAAATGAGAAATTGCCCTTTGGTTACTAAGAATGATGGAAATGGTCGTCGTAGGGCTCTACCCTACCCTTCATCCGATCCTAGTGGGTTGGGTCGGAATGCTCCTAATAAAAACTAATTTTGTACTCTCCAAACTAAAGGTGATCAAGAGAGTTCCTCGGATGTGGTGACTGGTATGTTAATTTTTTTCCATATAGATGTGTATGCTTTACTTTATCCAGGGGCTACTTTGTCCTTTGTGACCCCTTATGTAGCTATAAGATTTGATATGCTTCCTAATGTATTGTAAGAACCTGTTTCTGTCTCTACCCCGGTTGGTGATTCTGTGGTAGCCTAGAGGGTTTATAGAAGATGTCTCGTTTCCTTATCCCATAGAGTAACCTTGGTTAATTTGATAGAGCTTGACATGATAGATTTCGATGTCATCCTTGGGATGGATTGGTTACATTCCTGTCACGCCTCTTTTGATTGTAGGACTAGAGTAGTCAACTTTTAGTTTCCAAATGAGCCTATCCTTGAGTGGAAGGGGGGAAATTCTATGCCTAGAGGTCAATTTGTTTCTTACCTTTAAGCTTGGAAAATGATCTAGAAGGGTTGTCTCTACCATATAGTGAGGGTGAGAGATGTGGTGTCCGAAACTCATACTTTTTAGTCGATCCCTATTGTAAAAGAGTTTTCGAAAGTTTTCCCTAATGATTTACCCAGTATTCCTCCTGAAAGGGAAATAGACTTTTGGATTGACCTTTTTCCCGATACCCAACCTATCTTTGTTCCTCCTTATATAATGGCTCTAGCGGAACTTAAAGGACTTATTGGATAAGGGTTTCATCCGGCCGAGTATCTCTCTGTGGGGTGCTCCAGTGTTGTTTGTTAGGAAGAAAGATAGTTCACTCCGTATGTGTATTGATTATCGCCAATTGAACAAAGTAACCATAAAAAACAAGTATCCTCTTCCAAGAATAGATGACATATTTGATCAACTCCAAGAGGCAAGTTACGTCTCTAAAATTGATCTCCGATCGGGTTATCACCAATTGAGGGTGAAAGAGGAAGATATTCTGAAAATGGCTTTTAGAACCTGATATGGTATTTATGAATTTTTGGTGATGTCATTGGGTTTGACCAATGCCTTGACGGCAATTATGGTCTTGATGAATAGGGTGTTTAGACAATACCTTGATATGTTTGTAATTGTGTTCATAGATGATATTTTGATCTATTCAAGAAGTGAGAACGAGCATATTGATCATTTGAGGATTGTATTGCAAATTCTCAAGCACGAACGACTCTATGAAAAGTTTGTTAAATGAGAGTTTTGGTTAAGGTCCATAGCTTTCCATGGCCATTTAGTTTCAAGAAAGGTTATTGAGGTAGATCCAAAGAAGACGGATGTGGTCAAGAGTTGGCCTAGACCTCTATCACCGAAAGATATTAGAAATTTCTTGGGTTTGGCTGGTTATTATAGAAGATTTGTGTTTAGGGGTTTTCCTCTATTGCTTCTCCTTTGACGGCTTTGACTCAAAAGAAGGCCAAGTTCCTATGGTCAAAAAGCTTGTGACAAAAGTTTCCAAGAGTTCAAAGATAAACTTACTTTCGCTCCGATACCAGAAGGTACGTATGCCTTTGTGGTATATTGTGACGCCTCTAGAGAGGGGTTAGGATGTGCGCTTATGCAAAATGGTAAGTTGATTTCCTATGCTTCAAGGCAACTGAAGGTTCATGAGAAGAACTATCTTACCCATGACCTTGAATTAGCGGCGGTGGTATTTGTCCTAAAGATTTGGAGGCATTATTTTTATGGGGTCCGTGTTGATGTGTTTACCCAAAAAGATCTAAATCTTTTCCAAAGGAGGTGGCTTGAGTTGTTGATAGATTATGATATGAATGTTCTCTATCACCCCGATAAAGAAAATGTGGTGGCGGATGGCCTTAGTCGGTTATCCATGTGTAGTGTTTCACATGTTGATGATGAGCAAAAAGATTTGGTTCGATATTTTCATAAGTTAGCCCGATTGGGAGTTCAATTATTGGATTCCACCAAAGGTGGTTTTATGATCTATAATGGTTTAAAATTGTCTTTCATGGCTGATGTTAAAGAAAAGCAATGTCTTGATCCAACATTAGTAGAATTGAAAGACGTGGTACTAAATAAGTCTGTAGAATCTTTCTCCCAAGGGGGAGAATGTGTCCTATGATACCAAGGTTGTTTGTGTGTTATGAATGTTGATTACTTGAGGGAACAAATCTTGAAAAAAGCCTATAGTTCTCGATATTCTATTGACCCGGGAGACATCAAGATTTACCGCGATTTGCCGGAGATCTATTAGTTGAATGGGGTGACGAAGGATATTGCGGGATTTGTGGCCAGGTGTCCTAATTGCCAACAAGTAAAGGTTGAGCATCAGAAATCGGGAGGCTAATACCAAGATATTAACATTCCTACTTTGAAGTGGGAAGATTTTACTATGGTCTTTATAGTTGGATTGCCCCGTACTCGGCATCAATATGATTCAATTTGGGTTATAGTAGACCGAATGATGAAGTCGGCCCATTTCATTCCCGTCAAAGTTTCCTATATGGCGGAAAATTATGCTAAGCTATATTTGAGAGAGATGGTAAGGTTGCATGGAGTGCCCTTGTCCACTATCTCTGATAGAGGTACTCAGTTTACTTCACAGTTTTGGATGTCTTTCCAAAAGGTTCTTGGCACTAGAGTTAAGCTTAGCATAACTTTTCACCCCAAACTAATGGGCAAGCGGAACGATCAATCCAAACATTGGAAGATATGTTGAGGGCTTGCGTGATAGATTTCAAGGGAAATTGGGATTACTATATGCCCTTTAATGATTTTGCCTATAATAATAGCTACCATTCGAGTATTGGTATAGCTCCGTTTGAGGCTTTGTATGGTCGGTGGGGTAGATCTCCTACAGGATAGTTTGAGGTGGGTGAGGTTGCTTTGACAGGACCCGAGTTTGTTCATGAGGATATAGAGAAGGTTCGACTCATTAGAGAGAGATTGAGAACGGCCCAAAGATGACAAAAGTCTTATGCCAATGTTAGAAGGAGAGACCTTGAATTTGATGTGCATGATTGGGTTTACTTGAAAAACTCACCCATGAAGGGTGTAATGAGGTTTTGTAAGAAAGGGAAACTTAGTTCCCGTTTTGTAGGCCCATACCAAATTTTGAGGCATGTTGGTAAGGTTGAATATAAGCTTGATTTGCCAAATAAGTTGGCATCGGTTCATTTGGTTTTCCATATGTCTATGTTGAAAAAGTGAGTTGGAGATCCAACATCCATAATCCCACTAGAAGGGTTGGAAGTGAAATATAATCTTTCTTATGAAGAAGTTCCAGTTGAGATCTTAGACTGGAAAGTTAAGAGATTGAGGAACTAAGAGGTTTCTTCCGTTAAAGTTTTATGGAGACACCATCTAGTTGAGGGTACTACTTCGGAGGTAGAGGCCGATATGATGTCCCGATATCCTCATCTTTTTCGCTTATTCTAGCTTGAGGTAATGATTTCCTCTTGGTTTGCTTATGTTTGAAGTCATGTGTATTTTATGTGTTTGCATGATTTTGTTGATCTGCATGTTCATGAAAAAGCTTAAGTTTTCAAAGAAATGACTTATGTGATTGATTTTCCTTATGTTGTAGTGCATTGAGTATGAGTTGCCTATAGACTTCATGAGATGAATTGATGAACATATTTTAGCTATGCTTTTTAACATTGAATTGCATATGAGCTCCATGAGATTATGTTAAACATGTTTTTAAGTTGGAGAAGGTAGTTCCTTCTTGAATATAAGAAATCTGAAAATTTCATGCATATTGGGTTGTTAGATGTAGTTCCTACTTCATTCTGGTGCATTGAGTATGTTAAGCTTAGAGATGAAGTTCCTCCTTAGTTGTGTGCGTTTAAAGGAGTTGCATGCATAATGGGCTGTTCCTCTTGAGTCTTGTTGTCTAGAAACGTGCTTAGAATCTCATTCGCTGACGAATGATCCCAAGGGGGAGATAATGTAACACCTCGGATTCAAAACGAGGCAAATAGCAGCTTTTGGAAAAAATACAGGTGCTAACCAACGGTGTCCAACCACGGACTGTGGTTCGGACCACAGACCGTAGGTGGGTCTGTGGTTGGGCACCTCAAGAAACCCCTAGATCCAGGCGACGATGGGACCAATGGACTGTATGCTCATTGATACCCTATGGTTCCAAGCAACCGTCGTTAGCCCAGACGTCTCTGACCAGGACGGACCGTAGGTCCATCCACGGTCCGTCGGTCGTGGTCTCGTGGGTGGGGATCTGACGGTTATTTTAGGGGCATATGGGTCTTTTCCAGTTTTAATTAAATCAATGTGGTGTCGTTTTGCCTAAGTCTAGACCACCTATATAAGTATTTTTAACCCCAAAATCCCTCATACAAGTCATTGTCTCAAATCCCAAAAGAAAACCCAAACTCCACTTTAATATTCTCTCTCTAGATATGGGAAGAAGAAGGATGAAATTGGAACTAGGTCAAGATCAAGTCTCTCAATCTTCAAGCTTTTGAGGGCATTGTAATCGAGGTATGATAGCTTTTCATCCATGGGATCCTTCCCACTATGGACTCCCCGAGAATTCCACAATTTGAAAAAGAATTTCCCCAATTCTAGTTAGGGTTTCTTCCGATATTGTGAGTTATGATGAATGTTGATCCAATTGAGTGGATTATTACTGTTTATGATTGAATTGATAGATTTACATGTTTTTAGGATGAAATTACATACCTATCCTATGAACCTAAGTAAAATTGATATGATTTGGGTTGATGCCATGAAGGGAAATCTTGTGCGTTAGATATCTCATTATAGTATTGATGAATTATGATTAGAATTGCTTGAGATTAAAGCATATATGATGAATATGACGTTAATTGCTGGATATTAAAACATAGATGATGATCATGAGATGTAGTGCTTTGCATATGAGGCCTCTCGGGGTCTTATATGCCTTGTTTCATCGAGGGAGTACCCCTAGGTCGTGACAGTTTGAAGCCCTGAATATTATCTCTCAATGTCATTATATTTGAATGAGGGAAAAATCTTATGAAGAATGCCTCTGTAAGCTCTTCCCAAGACGTAATCGAGTTTATTGGTAGGTTAGCTAGCCACGTTTTTGCTTCCCCCAACGAAGAAAATGGAAACAGCTGAAGTCGGACTGACTCTTGTGAGATGTTCTTGAACAAAAATGGACCACACACGTGCACAAAATTCTAAATATAGTCATGGGGATCCTAATGTACCAGCGCTGTGAATATGCCCCTCATTTGCAATAGTTGCAACATCGTGCTAGTCACATGGAATACTGCATTTCCCACGACCGGAGGTAAACGAATAGCACCTACAACACCCAATTGAGCTTCGTTGACATCATTTAAGTTATCGATGTCATCTTGATGTCCAAGTTGGCTACTGTTGCTTCCGCTCACACTCATTTCGTCACCAGTTCAAGAACAGCCAACAACAAACACAAATCAAAGTAAGTCAATTCAACTACAAACAAGATTAGATCACTGCCAAACTTCACTAAAAGAATTATAAACACCACTCCCTAACGGCGGCACCATTTTTTATAATGCTCATGTCACGACCCAGGGGTACACCCTAGATGTAAGATGGAACATAAAACCCCAAAGGACTCCATGTAAGCCACTTAGCATATCATAACATAAGATAATAGAAAAGTGCGGAAATTTTAAAACATTCTCCATACAATCAAAATCTTCATAAAAGCAAAGTCGAAGTCTTATTACACTTGTCTCAAACCATCTAGAATATGAACATCTTAGGGACAAAGCCCATACAATAGTCTAAAACATAAAAGAAAGACATAAAAGGAAAGGAGATCAAATCCTCGATGCATGAGGACTCACCAAGTCTTCAACTCCATGCTCTACTAGAAATTTATCCTCAAGATGGAAACTCAAAATCGACGGACCCTACATTTGATGAGAATGTAGTCAAGAGTATGTGTTAGTACAAAATTACTAAATATGATAGCTAGCATAACATAAGGGTTAGTCAACATAAGTCATATGTCATAATCATAACAGATACTTCATGAAACATAAATTATAAGCATAAGAGACAATAACATAGTCATAGGCATAATCTCCAACATAGGCATCATATAAGCATTAGTCAACCCTTAGTCCTTCATACCATAAGAGAACTTACTCCTCAAGTAACCTATAAGCATACTTGTGCAATGCATAGATGAGACCCCATAATCTCACCCACACTAAGTATTACTTTTAGGTATTTGAAATCATTCCTCCTTCCTCACTAATTGAAAAATAGGGGACTAAGTTTCATCTCTTGCCAAACCTCATTACGCCCTTCAAGGGTGGAATTTTTCAAGTAAACCCAATCATGAACATCAAACTAATGATTTCTTCTTCTCACATCGGCATATGACTTTTGCTGACTTTGAGTTATTTTGAACCTTTCTCTAATAAGTAGAGCTTTCTCTATGGCCTCATATACCAACTCAGGACCTATTAAGGAAACTTCACACACCACAAACCATCATATAGGAGATCTACACCTCCAACCATATAATACCTCAAATGGAGCCATATCAATACTCGAGTGATAGCTATTGTTATAAGCAAACTCAATCAATGGCAAATGGTCATCCCAATTACCCTTAAAATCAATCACACAAGACCTTAACATATCTTCCAAAGTATGGATAGTACGCTCCACTAGGCCATCAGTTTAGGGATGAAATGTCTTAATAAGCTTAACAAGAGTACCAAGACCTCCTTGGAATGACTTCTAAAATTGAGAAGTGAATAAAGTACCAAGATCGAAAATAATGGACAAAGATAGTCCATGCAACCTTACCATTTCTCTCAAGTACAACTTGGCATAGTCCTCCGCCTAAGAGAAAACCTTGATGGGAAGGAAATGAGCCGATTTCATCATCCGATCTATTATCAACCAAATTGAGTCATGTTGTCACTGGATGCGAGGCAAACCAACAATAAAGTCCATGTTCAAATTTTTCCACTTCCAACTAGGAATACTAATATATTGGGACAAACCTCCCGGTTTCTAATGCTAAACCTTTACTTTTTAGAAATTTTAACACTTAGCCACAAATTCCGCAATATCCTTCTTCATCCCATTCCATCAATAGACTTCCCGTAAATCACGGTACATCATGTGGCTCCTAGGAGAATGGAATACCGCGAACTATGGGCTTCTATCAAGATCTGTTCCCTCAAGTCATCAACAATTGGAACATATAAACGACCTTGATATCTAAGCACACCATCTCCCACTTAGGAGAAAGCCTCTACAAATTTCTTAAGCATCGCTTCTTTTAACTGAACCGAAATTGGATCAAACCTTGCTTAGCTTTCACATCCATCAAAAAAGACTATTCGGAACCATTGTGAACCATAACACCACCCTTGGTGGAGTCCACTAACTAAACACCAAATCGGGCCAATCTATGAACATCTCGAACCAAGTCTTTCTTTTCTTCCTCAACATAAGCAACACTACCCATACATAACCGACTAAGAGCATCCGCCACCACATTTGCCTTTCTGGGTGATAGAGAACACTCATATCTTAATCTTTCAATAGCTCAAGCCACCTTCTTTGGCGAAGATTCAGATCTTTCTGATTGATCACATATTGCAAACTCTTGTTGTCGGTAAACACATCTACATGAACTCCATACAAATAATGCCTCCAAATCTTTAAGGCAAAAACAACCGCCGCTAGTTCAAGGTCATGTGTACGATAATTATTCTCATAAATCTTAAGTTGCCTTGAGGCATTGGCAATAACTTTCCCATTTTGCATAAGTACACTCCCTAACCAAATTTTTGAGGCATCACAATAAACCACAAAGCCATCAGTCCCTTCCGGTAAAGTCAACGCTAGAGTGGAAGTAAGTCTATCTTTCAACTCTTGGAAACTCTTTTCACATAATTCAGACCATATGAACTTAGCCTTCTTTTGAGGCAAAGTCGTCAAAGGAGAGGCAATCGAAGAGAATCCCTCCAAAAACCTTATATAGTAACCGGTTAAACCCAAGAAACTTCTAATATCTGAAGGTGTTAGAGGTGTAGGCCAACTCTTGATCGCATTGGTCTTCTTAGGATCTACCTCAATGCCCTTACTTGAAACAATATGATCAAGGAAAGCTACGGACTTTAACCAAAATTCACATTTGCTAAAGTTTGCAAAGAGTTATTGGTCCTTAAGAACTTGCAACACAATCCTCAAATGATAAATGTGTTCATTCTCACTTCTCAAATAAATCAATATATCATTTATGAACAAAATCACAAACATGTCAAGGTATTGTCTAAACACCCTATTCATCAAATCCATAAACGTTGTCGGAGCATTAGTCAACACAAACGACATTACCAAAAACTCATAATGACCATAGCGAGTTTGAAAAGCAGTCTTCGAAATATCATCCTCTTTCACCCTCAATTTGTGATAACCCGATCTAAGGTCATTCTTGGAGAAATAGCTTGCTCCTTGAAGTTGGTCAAATAAATCATCTATCCTTGGAAGAGGATACTTATTGTTAATAGTCACCTTGTTCAACTGACGATAGTCAATACACATACTAAGAGAACCATCTTATTTTCCAACAAACAAAATGGGAGCACCCCATGGAGAGATACTCAGTCGGATTAAACCTTTATCCAACAAATCTTTCAATTGTTCTTTCAACTCCAATAGTTCTGCCAGAGCCATATGATAAGAAGGAATAGAAATAGGTTGCGTATCTGGGAGAAGGTGAACACCGAATTCTATTTCCCTTTTGGGAGGAATACCGAGTAAGTCATGATCTGGGAACACTTCCGTAAACACATTAACAATGGGGACCGACTAGAGAGTAGGGGTTTCAGAATCCACATCCCTCACCCTAACTAGGTGGTAAATGCAACCCTTAGAAATCATATTTCTAGCTTTAAGACAAGAGACAAACAAACCCTTAGGCATAAAATTTTCCCCCTTCCACTCTAGGATAGGCTCATTCGGGAATAGAAACTTGACTACACGAGTTCTATAATCAATAGAAGCATAACATAAGTGCAGCCAATAGATACAAAAAATAACATCAAACTCTAGCATATAAAGTTATACCAAGTCAACAAGAGTAACTCTATGGGTCAAGGAAACGAGACACTTTATATGGACCCTCTTAGCCACAATAGAGTCTTCAATAGGAGTATAGACAGAAAAGGGATCTAACAACACATCGAGAAGCACATCAAGCCTCATAGCCACATATGGCGTCACAAAAGACAAGGTACCACTGGGATCAAGTAAAGAATAAACATCAAGTTGGAAAACTTTCAACATACCGGTAACCACATAGGGAGAACCCTGTTATTCACCACGAGTTTGAAGTGCATAGAATCAAATTTGCTTATGAGCATTGGGACCCGAATTATTAGGAGGATCTTGCTTGCCCTCTCTTGCTTTAACTAGAAGCATCGGGCAATCCCTTATTTTATGACCACTCTTACCACAACTGAAGCAACCATCCGTGTCGGCTAGGCACTTACCCTCGTGCTTCTTTCCACACCTAATATTAGACATGGACAATGAAGATCCACTATCATTCCCTCCTTGAGGATTAGGGTTAGACAACCTATCTTTGTTGAACATAGGAGGAGCATTGGAGGAACCTTGACCGGAATTTTTTTGTCGAAATCTAGGATGACCATTCCATCAGACCTTGTATGAGAGAAATTACCATTACCAGTCTTAGCCCTTTTTACCTCTCTAGACTTTTCCTTAAGTTTCTGTTCTTCAAAATGATGTGCATGAACCATGACATGATAGATGTCCATGTCATTAATGAGCATGATGGTACGACACTCCTTAACCACCATATTTTACATACCTGAAACGAACTTACTCATCCTTGCCCTTGAATTGGCAACCATTGTTGGAGCATACATAGACAATTGTATGAACTTTAGAGCATATTCCTTTACACTCTTACTTCCTTGATGAAGGTTGATAAACTCAAGCACCTCGGATTCCCTCATCTCATGGGGAAAAAACCTATCAGAAAAAGCAGCCTTAAACTTCTCCCAATCAAGAGGCCCGCATCTTCGGTCTCCCTTCTTTCCATTGGTTGAACTAAGTTTGAGCAACACCTTTTAGTTAATAAGTTCCCAACTCCGCCTTTTGCACTGGCATTACTGCAATGATCATTTAGACCTTATAGTCCTCATCAGTAACCTCTTAAGGATCTTCATCAACCTTAGAACCATGAAACTCCAGAGGATTCATTGTAGTGAAATCCCTCACTCTAGATGCCAGCGTACCCACATTTGGGTTCACAGGAACCACAACCTCCATATTGGCATTGGCCGTCACGGCTTGAGCCAACACTTGAAAAATAGCCATAAACTCTGAATTAGTCACTTGCTCGGCCAAAGGATTAAACGCAACTTGAGGAGCATGGGGAGAAGCTTCTTGTTCCGCATTAACCCTCACATTCCTTTTAGCATAAGCTCTTCGAATAGCCATATCCTGTAGAACATCATATAAGGATTAGGAGAGAGACCTTATATAGTTAAACTCTATCACACGACTTAAGAGTAATGAAAGAAGTTGATTTTCATAAACATCTTGTAGCCTCTCATTCATAAATATGGCGCGCTTCACACTAATGAACAATACTCTACTTGACGTGGCTTATGAGACATCCTAGGACCATTCTAAACCTTGTGCTCTAATTACCATGTTTTTCAGGACCCAGGGGTACCCCCTAGATGTACCATGGCGTATAGAACCTCGAAAGACCCATACAATCCACTTAGCTTTCATACCATAAGAAATAGAACAATAAGAGTAAAACAATAGTCCAAGTCCAATAGTTTTATAAAAGAAAAATGGAGGTGTAAAACACTTGTCTCAATATAGCCATCTAGTACAACATAATGAAATTGGACCTAGCCTATACATATTGACCAAAATTGAAATACTTGAAAGAAACTGAAACAATGAACATCCGTCCTCAAAGCATGAGGACTCACCAAAGCTCGAAAATCAACCACTAGCCACAAAACTGAGAACCCTGACTGTCGGGCCCTACATTTGGGCAAATGTAGGCAAGAGTATGTGTTAGAATAAAACAATCTACCAAGTATGATAGATATGCATAAAACACTTGAATCATGCTAAAAAGGGACATTTCATTTCATGACATACAATTGACCAAGCTAAAACATGATATAAGAGAGTTAGAAAACATAAGTCATAAAACCATGGTCAACGCAACATAACATCATTTAAAGTCTTTTAACACATATGAGATACTTCTTGAAGTAACCTTAGTTCATTATTAATGTGTGGAATTAGCCTTAACTGACATAGAGAACATGTGAGCTATAACATGATGCCTCGGTGTCTCCCACACCAAAAAAGGTTGTCCTACTTACCAAGGTAGAACCATAAATCTGAGCTAAAGTGGATCCACTAGCTAATGTCTATCTATACAATCATCATATGAAGGCACATAAATAAGGGATAAGGATATTGCTTCTAGAAACCTGGCCTCTACTAACGGGAGAGCTTCCATCTCAATATCCTCTCGGTGCTAAGAATAAATCCCACGGAATAGTCATTTCTTACTTGTTCTTATTATCCATGGAAAGAAACGTCATCTTGCAAATTCAAGCTAAGTCATCATCCATGGAAAGGTATCTTTAAATAACCAATCCATGCTAAGTTTATTAAGATAGATCTTAATCTTTGATTCAATAAGGTGAGAAAACCTTTCAACCTTAGAATCCTTATTATATGAGAAAACCATTCACATCTTGATTTTATGTGTTTATGAGAAAACCTTTCAATAACACATAATGATAGTCATCATTGATACTTTACTCTCAAAGCATCCTTAAAATATTTGCATAGATTTCATAAGAACATGCATAAGCCCATAATTTACCTTACAAGGTTCAAAACCAACTTTCAATCCTCAACACTTAGAAAATATGGGTTAGATATGAATTTATTCATAAATTCATGTAAAGTTACCAATACATGCTTAATTTCATAAAACTCTTCCTTTATAATGAAACTCCCACATCATATAATTCATAACTTGAAAACATGGGGATTACATGGGCTCATGGAGGAAATCATCATAAAATCATAGTACTTAATCAATTCTTCCATAAGAGATCATAATTCAATCATTTAAATTAATAAACAAAAGAACTCAAGACAATTGAAGAAAACCCTAACTTAATTGGGAAATTCTAACTTTGAAATAGAGGAATTTGGGAACTCTATGAATGGAAGGAATCCATGGATTAAAACTCTCATACCTTCAAGACAATTTCTGATCTTCAATGGAGGAATTGAGAATTGACTTGAAACCCTAGGTTGAATCCTTCTTCATCAAGCTTTCTAGAGAGAGAAATATTTGAGAGAGTTCTTCTTTTTGGTGAATTGAGAGAATTATTTCTATTGGGAAATTTGTGGGTTAAAATACTTATATAAGGGTCTTAGTGAAGAGCAAAACGACGTATTATAGTAGTTAAAATAATTAGGAAAAATCACAACTACCCCTGAAACTTAACTGCCAACCATGACCTAAGACCACTGTTGACGCACCGTGGTCAGGATGACGGACAACTTGCACAGCCTTCGATAGTGGTCAGAAACTCTGATTGAGGGTCTTGGACCACGGGCCTTAACCACATACCGTGGTTCCACCAATGGTCCGTTTGTCCAGCCATAGTTCTGACCCTCCTGGGCAGTGCTAGGGTGATCAACCGAACCACACCTACGGTCTGTGGTCCCATCCACGGGACATGGGTGGTCAACTTGTATAGACGCCTGCAACTGCTAAAAATGGTTAATATACCCTTTTTCGAATCTGTGGTGTTACACTTATAGATTTGGAAAGTAGAAATGGAACTACAATTTATCTTTCTAGCAAACTACAACAATAAAATCCAATTTACAAGTATTGAACTATTACCCACTTCAACTAATCTCTTTCTAGCATCAATCAAAGATCAAAGTCAGGATTAAGTTTGAAACCTAAGGCCATAAATTGTACCCATTCTAAATAGCTCAAATCCATGAAGATAAGCAGAAAAACAAAGCAAGACACTAGACACACTAAATTAGTTAACAACTAACTCCATAATCACACCCCTAGAGTTGGGGTTTTAGCCAAACATCATAAAAGGTAAAGAAATTATACCAAATATTTTTTCACCTATCAAAGTGTTGATGTTAACATTAATCTTAAATACCCACTTGAATTGAACTCTCATTTGTCAATTACAAATTATTCAAAACCCCAAAACTAAGAGAAAAGTAAAGTTCTAATGTTAACATTCCAAAGTCTATTCAAAAGGATAAAAAAATAAATGATTAGATGCATTCTCTCTCTCCTTTGGGCTATTTATAATTCCCCCAAAAGTTAGTTTGAAATTCGATGCACGACTTGATCGACGACATTAGTCGGGCTCACCTACTCGATCTGTGGATCGTTGTTCTATTCTTCGGCTTGCCCTTTCATGACTTCAGGCTTTAAATATTTGAACCTCAGTTGGCGAACTCGATTAAGCCAGCTTTTCACATTCGGTGAATCACTGATGACCACCTATGTTCGTCTATTAAACTTATATGTTAACTAAAAAGTTTGTCCCCTTCGGTGATAGAACGTTTTACTGCCCAACAACTTTGGTGAATAGTTGTTTACGTTTCACTTCGCCAACCTACCTTGAATATCTTCAATAGTGAACACGGTCACGTTAGGCGAGGTCCAGTTGTGTTGGGAGATCCACCCATTGCCTTTACGTGATCCTCAGTTGGAATTTTTTCTTATTAGCGTTTTTGGCCTCTTTTATGTGATTTCAACCTTGTCTTTTCCTTCATAGCTACAAAACATCAAAATATCATCACATAAGGACATAAATAGGCATTGAGAATGCTATTTTGTTGAACTAAAAGTCCCTAAATGAGTCAAAACTCTCAGATTCATCAACACCCCAAATTGTCCTCAAGTAAATCAAGAACACAATCAGTTCAACAAGGATATCTACAACCGTGCTCAATGCTAGTTAACTTGCAAATGTCAGCACAAGGCTACTATCAAGTACATGCAATATGTCATTTATGCTCAAGAAGCTTCAAATGATGACTAGTTGGTATCAATCGAAACTCAAGCTCACTAATGCTCCCTTATAATGCAAAACTATGCTCCATTAAAAGCATTCAAGTGCCCTACTAGGAAAAACAATTACATGCTCTCACTAAGCACATTAACAAAGAAGTTAGATATCACTGCAACTCTCACTCTCCAAAAGTGAAATACATGCAAGCTTCATCCCATAGGTTTTCCCATATTTTCCAATCACCGCACAACCCCATTTAAGCACGATTTCTAGGGTCTTTTTAGGCTTGTAATGTGGTTGAGGGCAAATGTATGGTCAGTTTGGCACAATGACTTCACCTTTTTAAAGCATTGTTATACTCATCTTATCCTCTTCTCCAGTTATTTTCATACCTCTAATTTTGAGACTCAATCCTCACATTTTTTAATTCAACTTATTGGATACCCCTTTTTTTCATCAATACCTTCTTTTTCATTCCATTTTAATGCTTTTTCCAGTAAAAAAAATTATAAAGAGGGGTTCCTTCTTTTTGCTACAAACATCAAGGTTGAGTCTTACTTTCTTTTTTTTTTTGCTTAGCTTTCTTTCCTCCTCCCTTTCCACAACTCCAACTTAGGTTTTTGGCCTTAGTTGGCTTTTTAAACAAACCAATGCACATAAAAGAATTATGGGTGAGAAGTGAGAGGCATATTTGGTTCAAGAGGCTTCGATAAGGTTGAAAAAAAATGGTATAGGCTCAAATGATGCCAAGCTTGTTGAACACCCTCACAAGGTAGTCACAAATGGTATGAAGATTTGGGTTCCCTTTCAAAATTTGTGCCCAAGATCACATCTTGCATTCACCAAAGCTAAAAAAAAAAAGTATAACTAGAAAAAATTCTAGGAATCTACAAGAATGTTTTCTACTAGGATCTCACCACACACGCCACTTCAAAACAATCGTTTAACATAGCTCTACACAATTAAGAAGCTTATGTGTGATTTTCATTACAAGAATCACATCAACACACAACTAGTTAACATAAGATTCTAAAATATCATTCAAAAGTAAAGAAAATACTGATTTCCTCTTGCAACACCAACAACTAATTAAGAGCTCTATCCAAGACATCGACATTAGACAATATCGATCCTCAAATATGAACAATGAATAAACAAGCAACATCATTTCACCTATCGAAATATTACGTCAAAGATCTAAGCTAGGAATATATTTGCAACCTTAACCCTTAAATTTAATCGATGCTAAACAGCTCAAGTCCATGAATAAACAACAAAAACATAGCAAAATACTAGACTCTCCAAATTAGTTAACACCCAAATCCATAATCACACCCCTAGAATTGGAGTTTCAGCCAAACATCATAAAAGGGAAAGAAACTATACCAAATATGTGTTTAGCCATCAAAGTGTTGATAATTAGCATAATCTTCAATACCCACTTTGAATTGAACCATCAATTGTCCATTACAAATTGTTCAAAACCCTAAAACTAAGAGAAAAGTAATGTTCAAATGCTAATATTCCAAAGTATGTTCAAAAGGATAACAAGATAAAACATCATCTATTTTCTCTCTCCTTCGTTCTATTTATAATTTCTCCAAAAAGTAGTATGAAGTTTCATGTGTGACTTAGTAGGCGACATTAGTCGGGCTCCCCCACTCGATTGGCAAATCGTCGTTCTGTTCATTAGCTCACCCTTTCTTGGCTTCAGGCGTTTAAACCTCAATTGGCCAACTCGATTGAGTCAGCCTTTCACGTTTGGCGAATCGCTGATGACCACCTTTGTTCGTCCATTCAATTTATTTTTAACTCAGAATTCTATCACCTTCGGCAATGTAACTGTTAACTTTCCCATCCACTTCCGTAAATTTCCAATGCATTTCACTTCACCGACCTGCCTAGAATATTTTCAGAAGTGAAAAGTGCCACTTTAGGTGAGGTCCATTCGTGTTGGGCGATCCACCCATTGCCTTTAGGTGATCCTCAACAGGGACATTTTACTCTTTGCAGTGTTTTTGGCCTCTTTTATGTGATTTCATCCTTGCCTTGTTCTTTGGCCTTCATACTTTTAAAACATCAACATATTATTAGATAAGGACAAGAATGCTATTTGTTGAACTAAAAGGCCCCAAATGAGTCAAAATCTCAAAATCGTCAATTGCTTTCATCCATTGAGTCCTAATAAGAACTTCAATATTCACTTCAATTTCACCCAATTCAATTGGGTTTCATGTAAATCTCTATGGGTCCTCTTGATTATGATTCAAATGATATTATTCTATCTTACTATGCATAATTTGACTTAATTACATGATTTATATTTGAATTCATATGGACCCATGCTTTATGCTTGATTTTTACTTATGAATTATGAACTATGATTATGAATTGATAAACAATTTTATGCATGTTTTATGAAAGGATTAATTAATGATTTAGGGATGCTTTCAAGATAAGTATAAATGATTTATGAAAGGTTTTATCACAATTTAAAGGAATCATGATTTTTGATTGTTAGGAAGTTAAGTGTCTAAATGAACTATCTTATGAAATAATGCTTTTGAAAGGAGCTACTGTCAAAGCTAATATCCCACAAAAAAACTATGATTTTCTTTAAAGCTCTCATTATGTATTTTACTTAATGCTTGACCTTGTCTCATGGTTTTAACGAATTTGCTTTCTAAAGCTCTTGAATGTTCTACTTGGTCATGCATTACATGTTTAAACCCTACTATGATATCATATCTACGTTTATGCTTTTTCCCCATACTTAGTACATTTCGTGTAGTAATGCATACATGTGTCTATAATTTTCTAATAATGTAGGGTTCGATGCTTTTTCCTCCTCCCGTCCATGGCTAGTAAATTTCTTTGTCGTGAAGATTAGTGAGTCCTCATGTTTCAAGGGCCATGACACCTATGCTACATTTTTTATATCTTTAGTTTTTAGACTTTGTACGTCTTCTTTGGGTTACGTCCCAACCACTCTTATGTTGATTTTAGAATGTCTTTTCAAGATAGAGTTATGATTCTACATTTATGTTAAAAATATTTTTCATAGTATGAGATGTCTCACTCAAATTTTCGTATTGGATATTCTACTATGTTTTATGTATGTCAAGTGGCTTGTGTAGGGCCTCTCGAGATTTTTTCCGCCATATCACATATAGGGTATATTTTGGATCATGACAACTACAAGAAGAGGTAAAATAGTAAAAGCACACAAAAACACAAAAATGACCCCGAGGGTCATTACCACATCCACTACTAAAATGACTTTCTTCCTTGTAAGTTAATGAAAAGGCAGTACGTAAAGGATAAAAAGATGAGGATATTTGGTCCACATTTCAAGCTTGGTGTCCCAAGTAAACTCTTTGACCTTATGATGCCTCCACTGATGTAACACCCCATATTCCAAAAAGGCCAAATAGCAATTTTCCAAGTGTTTCTGGTTCCAAACACCACCGGCAACCCACGGCCCACAGAATGAACCACGGACCGTAGGTGTGGTCCGTGGATGGTTTGCTTATAGCTGGTCTGAGGGCCCAGAACCACGACCTGACCAACGGACTGTTGGTCAGACTACGGTCAATGGTTGGAGGTGCGTGGTTCAAAGCCCCAAAGTTAGGTTTCTGACCACCATCAACCACCATGTAGGTCAGTCCGTCGTCCTGACCACTGTCTGTCAATGGTGTCTCATGGGTCAGCAGCTGACAGTTACTTTAACGGTAGTTGGGTCTTTTCCTAATTATTTTATATTGATACTATGTCATTTTTCTTATGTTTAGGCCCTATATAAAGGATTTCAACCCTAAAATTAGTTAATTCAAGTCATTATTTCCAAAACCAAAAAGAAATCTCATAATCTTCCTCTCAAATATTTCTCTCTCTAGAACTTGAAGATGAAGAAAGCGTTGGAGCTAGGATCAAGGTCAAGTCTCTATTCCTCAAGCATTTGTGGGCTTTGTAATCAAGGTATGATGTCTTTTCATCCCTAGATTTCTTCCATCCATGGAGTCCCTATGATTCCCCAATTGAGAAGATGATTTCTCCCAATTTGAGTTAAGGTTTCTTCCAATGTTGTGGGTATTGATGAATGTTGATCCAATTGAGTGGATTATGATTGTTTATGATTGAATTGATAGTAGTAATACATGTTTTTAGGGATGAAATTACATGTACCCTTGTCTAGAAGGATGAAATTAATGTAAATGGATTTCATGCCATGAAAGGAGAATTTGTGGGTTTAGATGTATTCAATATAGGATTGATGAGATTCATTAGAATTGAATCCTATATGATGAATCATGATTAGTATTGGTTTGATATTGAATCTTATGATATGAGTATGATATTAAATTTCTTGAGATTGAGCATATATAATGACTATTAGATATAGGGCTTTAAGAGTAAAGCGTATGTTGTCAGTTGTTGACTAATAGATGTAATTGTTATGGAAAGGATAATTCCCACATGAATATCTTATGTGATGAATGTGAAAGACTTTCTCACATTGAATGATTCTATGTTGAAAGGATTGCTCAGCTAAAATGAATCTAATGCTAATGACTAAGATATTGATGAGGCTAAAGGTGATTACCCATGACCTCCAAATGAGATGGATATGAGGCGATTACCCATATTCCATGAAATAGAGTAAAGAGGCGATTACCCTTATTCCTTAGAGGCTACTCCCCTTGTTCTTATGATATGATTGGACACGAGACGAGTACCCATGTTCCTTATAGAATGACAAAGTCGAATACCAAGTCAAATGATGTTGGTCAAGAGGCAATACATGTGATCCATATGTTGAATTGGACTAGAGGTGAATACCCATGATCCATATGTTATGTTGGATGAGAAGCGAGTACCCATAATCTATTTGTTAAGAAGGACTAGAGGCGACTACCCATGTTCCTTTGTAGTAAGGCTAAGAGGTGATTCCTCATGTCTATAAAAGATAAGCTAGACAATGATATGGTGTCTGATGAGTTTGTATTGTTGGTTGAGCTGCCTTCCTTGATATGCTTGACTAGAGGTGGATGACTCAAGTCTTGACTAAGGATAAGTTGAGGTTACTTCAAGAAGTATTCCTTCTATGTTATGATGATTTATTTGCATTGATTATGCTTATGACATATGTTGTTATCTTTTATGCTTATGTTGATTTTTATGTTGGCTATCATATTTAGTACTCGTTTGTACTAACGCATACTCTTGCCTACATTTTTTATCCAAATGTAGGGTTCGCCTATATCGGCTCTCATCTCTGTGGCTAGGATCTTAGTAGAGCAAGACTTGAAGATTGGTGAGTCATCATAATATTTGAGGATATGGCCACCATTTCTCTTGTGCTCTTTTATTTTATGTTTTGAACACTATTGTATGGGTTTTGTCCCAAGATATTCATGTTGTAGATGGTTTGAGAGAAAGTGTAATAGACTTGCGCTTTTTGATATAAAACTTTGATTTTGGTTGAAAAATGTTTCAAAATTTCCACTCATTTCTATTATCTTATCTTATGAAAGCTAAGTGGCTTATATGAGGCCTCTAGGGGTCTTGTATGCCATGTTGCATCTAGGGGTACCCATGGGTCGTGACAAACTTAGTATCAGAGCACAAGGTTTAGAATGGTTCTAGGATGTCTCAAGCCACGTCTAGTACAGTTTTGTTCATAAGCGTGAAACGCGCCACATTTATGAATGAGAAGCTATTTGATGCTTAGGGAACTTCACTTATTAGTTTCTCTATGTCGTGCAATGGAGTTTAACTCTATAAGATCTTTCTCCTAATCCTTACCCGGTGGTCTGCATGATATGACTACTAGAAGGGCTTTGGCAAAAAGGACCGAAGGAGAAAATATTAACCTAAGAGCTCCTCCTCAAGCTCCGTTTGACCCTTTGACCGACCAAGTGACCAATGCGGAGTTTAGAACGGCTTTTCAAGTGTTGGATCAAGCTGTGACGGTCCAAGCCAATAGGGAGGTGGTAAACCCCATGAACCCAAATGTGGGCACGGTGACATCAAGAGTCAGGGACTTCAAAAGGATGAATCCTCCAAAATTTTATTGCTCTAGGGTTGAGGAAGATCCCCAAGATTTTATTGACGAGGTCTATAAGGTGTTGGCTATCATAGGAGTGACTTTGGTGGAGAAGGCAGAATTGGCCGCTTAACAACTTAAGGGGATTGCTCAAATTTGGTTCAACTAATGGAAGGAGGCAAGACCGGTAGATGCGGGTCCCCTAGAATAGGAGAGATTTAAGTCCGCTTTCGTTGATAGATTTTTCCCCTTGAGATGAGAGAGGCTAAAGTGCTTGAGTTCATTAATCTTCGGCAATGAATTATGAGTGTGAAGGAATATGCCTTGAGATTCACTCAATTGTCTATGTATGCTCCTTCTATAGTTGTTGACTCTAGGGCCAGGATTAGCAAGTTCATTTCGGGTGTGTCTGAATTGGTTATAAAAGAGTGTCGTACGGCTACGCTTATACATGACATGGATATTTCTCGTCTAATGGTCCGTGCCCAACAAATAGATGGGGAAAAGCTCAAAGAGAGGTCTAGATAATCCAAGAGGGCAAGAATGGATGATGGTAACTATTCATACTCTAGGTTCGGTGGACGTGTTCGTTCAAGGTTTCGACAAAGGTTTTCCAGGAAAGGTTCTTCTAAGGCTCCCCCAAGGTCAAACAATGAAAGGGTGTCTAACCCTAAACCTTAAGTAGGTTGTAATGGGTCTTCTATGCCTAATTCTACTAAGTTTGGAAGAAAGCATGAGGGCAAATGCCTAGCGGGTTCCAATGCTTTCTTTGGTTGTGGTAAGACGGATCACAACATAAGGGATTGTCCTTCGTTGCTAAGAATGTGGGAGATAATCGTCGTAGGGCTCAGCCCTACTCTTCATTCGGTCCAAGTGGTTCGGGTGCTAATCCTCCTAAGCAAAATAGGTTTTATGGTCTTCAGACTCTAGGTGAACAAGAGGATTCTCCCAATGTGGTTACCAGTATGTTGAAAGTTTTCCAACTAGATGTATATGCTTTACTTGATCTCGGTTCTACTTTTTCTTTTGTGTCGCCATATGTGGCTATGAGATTTGATGTGCTACCCGAAGTGTTGTTAGAATCTTTTTGTGTCTCTACTCATGTTGGTGATTGTGTATTGGCTAAGAGGGTATATAGAAAGTGTCTCGTCTCTTTATACCATAGAGCTATTACTCTTGTTGACTAGGTAGAGTTTGATATGCTAGATTTTTATATCATCCTTGGGATGTATTGGTTGCACTTTTGTTATGCTTCTATTGATTGAACAACTCGGGTAGTCAAGTTTCGGTTCCCAAATGAGCCTGTCCTAGAGTGGTCGGCGGGAAATTCTACGCCAAAAGATTGGTTCATTTCTTATCTCAATGCTAGAAATATGATTTCCAAGGTTGTTTGTACCTTTGGACATAAGAAGTTTCATGGGTTTGGCCAGTTATTACTGACGATTTGTTGATGGGTTTTCTTTTATTGCCTCTCCATTGACAGTTTGACTCAAAAGAAGGCGAAGTTTGTATGGTCAGAATTATGTGAGAAAAGTTTCCAAGAGTTGAAAGATAGACTTTCTTCTGCTTCGGTTTTGACATTGGTGAAAGGGACAAATTGTTTTGTGGTGTATTGTGATGCCTCGAGAATTGTGTTGGGATGTTTGCTTATGCAAAATGGGAAAGTTATTGTCTATGCTTCAAGGAAAATTAAGTTCCATGAGAAGAATTATCCGGCCCACGATCTTAAATTAGCAACAGTGGTTTTTTCCTTAAAGATATGGAGGCATTATTTGTATGGTGTTCATGTAGATGTGTTAACCGATCACAAGAGCTTGCAATATGTGTTTAATCAGAAAAATCTGAATCTTCGCCAAAGAAGGTGGCTTGAGTTATTAATAGATTATGATATGAGTGTTCTCTATCACCCCGTCGAATGTAGTAGCGGATACTCTTAGTAGGTTGTCTATGGGTAGTTTTGCTCACATTGATAATGATAAGAAGGAATTGGTACGAGGGTACATAGATTGACCCGTTTGGGTGTTCAGTTAGTGGATTCCACCAAGGGTGGTGTTATGGTTCATAATGGTTCTGAATCGTCTTTTGTGAGTGATGTAAAATCTAAGCAACGTCTTGATCCAACTTTGGTAGAATTGAAGGAAGCGGTGTTCAAAAAGTGTATTGAGGCGTTTTCCCAAGAGGGAGATGGTGTATTTAGACACCAAAGTCGATTATATGTTCCAAATGTTGATGACTTAAGGGAACAAATCTTAATAGAATCCCATAGTTCTCGATATTCTATTCACTCGGGAGCCACCAAGATGTACCATGATTTGCGGGAGATCTATTGGTGGAATGGGATAAAGAAAGATATTACGGGATTTGTGGCTAAGTGTCCAAATTGCTAACAAGTGAAAGTTGAGCATCAGAAACCAAGAGGTTTATTCCAAAACATTAGCATTACTACTTGGAAGTGGGAAGACGTGAATATGAACTTTATAGTAGGGTTGCCACGTACTCGGCGACAATATGATTCAATTTGGGTCATAGTAGACCGAAAGACAAAATCGGCCCATTTCATTCCCGTAAAAGTTTCTTATGAGGCGGAAGACTATGCTAAATTATATTTGAGGGAAATGGTAAGGTTGAATGGTGTGCCCTTGTCCATTATATCCGATAGAGGCACTCAGTTTACTTCTTAGTTTTGGAAGTCATTCCAAAAGGGTCTTGGCACTAAAGTGAAGCTTAGCACGACTTTTCACCAACAAACCGATAGGCAAGCGGAGCGAACGATCCAAAAATTAGAGGATATGTTGAGAGAATGTTTCATCGATTTCAAGGGAAATTGGGATGATCACTTAACGTTGATAGAGTTTGCTTATAATAATATCTACCATTATAGTATTTGTATGGCCCCTTTTGAATCTCTTTATGATAGGAGGTGTAGATCTCCCATAGGGTGGTTTGAGTGGGTGAATTTTCCTTGATAGGACACGAATTAGTTCATGAGTCTATGGACAAAGTCTGGCTTATTATAGAGAGGTTAAGAACAGTTCAAAGTCGACAAACGTCTTACGCTGATGTTAGAAAAAGAGACCTTGAGTTTGAGGTTAGTGATTGGGTCTACTTGAAAATCTCACCCATGAAGGGTGTGATTAGATTAGGGAAGAAAGGAAAAATTAGTCCCCGATACATAGGCCCGTATCAAATTTTGAGACGTGCTGGTAAGGTTGCTTATGAGCTTGATTTGCCGAATGATTTGGCAACGGTGCATCCGGTGTTCCATGTCTCTATGCTTAAGAAGTGTGACGACGACCTAACATCCATAGTTCCTCTAGAAGTCTTGGGGGTTGATGAAAGTCTCTCTTATGAAGAGGTACCGGTAGAGATCCTAGACTGACAAGTTGAGAAGTTAAGAAACAAGGAAGTTGCTTTCGTGAAAGTATTATGGAGAAATCATTTAGTTGAGGGTGCTACTTGGGAGGCTAAGGCCGATATGACATCCCGATATCCCCATCTTTTTCCTTTTACTCTAGCTTGAGGTAATGAGTTTCCTCATGATTTACTCCTTGTTTGAATTCATATTTGTTTTAGATGGTCCAATGATTTCCTTATGCTATGCATGTTTATGAAAACGTGTGTTTTGAAAGAAAAGGAATTTATATGATTGATTGTCCTCATGATGTAGTGCATTGAGTATGAGTTGCATATAGACTTCATGAGTTTAATTGATGAACATGCTTTAGCTATGTTTTTTGAGATTCGAATTGCATATGAGCTCCATAAGATTGTGCTGAGCATACTTTTATCTTGGAGAAGGTAGTTCCTCATTGGACATGAGTAAAATGTTAAAATTTCATCCATATTGGTTTGGTAGTTGTAGTTCCCACTTTCCCTTGAGATGCATCTAAGTATGATTAGCTTGCAGTTGATGTCTTCTCCTTATTTATGTGCATTGCATGCATAATGGGTTTATAGTTTCACCCCTCATATGATGTTTTGAGAACGTCCTAGCTTGATGTCGATAGTTCCTCCTAGGTTGTATGTATTGCATTCGTAGGTTAGGTTGTTAGTTACTCTCCTACTCATTTAGAACCAGTTTGAATTTCATTCGAAGATGAATAGTCCCAATGGAGAGATAATGTAACACCGCATATTCAGAAAAGGCTAAATAGTAGCTTTCTAGGTGTTGCAGGTGCCAAACCACGCCGGCCACCCATGACCTATGGAATGGAACACGGACCGTAGGTATGGTGCATGGATTGCCTAGTGATACAATGGCAAACCCTAAAAATGAAGCTTGAATGGGTATTTGCGTCGTGCCACGACTTTAATTAAGGCGCTTCTTGGGAGGCAACCCAAGTTTTTAATGCTTTAAGTTTGATTTTGAATAACGGGTGTTAATTGTGCTGGTTGAAAAGTAAAGTGTGTTTGCAAATAGGTGGTTTGGCGAGCCAAGAGTCCAGTGACGACTTGTCGAAGAGGTCGGCGAGCCCGACATAGACCATTGTTGGATCCACAAAACATGAAGTAGAAGTCTGTAAAACTCGACGGGCCAATTGCTGAATCGGTGACTCACCGAACACGTCGGCGAGCCCAATTTTATCAGTCGTTTGGACCCCCAAATGGACTGGAGGTCCTATAAAACTCGCCTAGATAAGTCACCACTCGATGCATACCGAGTGGTTCGGCATGGTCGACTAACACCACCGAAAAGGCCATGAACTGAAAGATTTTAAAAGGCCAAACGGTTTAAAATTTCAAGATCTTTCATATTCTCTTATTTTTAGCCTCGTAACTTTTGACCCGCACTGTAAATCTTCCGTCCTTTCCCATTTATATTCCATTTTGTGTTTGATCTTGTGCTCGGATTTGGATTACTTTGCCGCCTAGTTTATCAAATTCTTTATTCAGCACTCAGGTTGGTTTTCCAAACCCCACACCTATGATAAGTGGTTGAACTGGAATGCTTTCGGTAAAATATGTGTTGTTATGTGTTGGGTCTGTGTGTAAATCATGTTTGATGTGTTAGATTGCCTATTTTGTGTTTCGAACTTGTGCCTAAGTGTTTAAATTGATGATTCCCCATGTTTAATGCATTAAAATTCATTCTTAATTGTTGGGTTGCGGCTAACTTATATTGGGTTTAGTGGGTGAAGTCTGAGTAACCCCAAATTGAGCCAAATGACGTATTTTGCACAATGATAGAGCTTTTGACGTCATTCTTAAGCGCAAAAGTCGTCAAATGACCAATTTTGGCATAAATTGGGGGAAGTCTGAGTACCCTGAAGGGATGGGTCAAACGGGTCTAGTTTGAATTAATTGGTGTTTGTGTTTGATTTTGATTTCGGGGTCTGCGGGATTGATTTGGAAAATGGGGTTGAAACTTGGCAAGTTGGGTAGTTTGGTGAGCTCGGTTGAGCTCGCTGAACGGTTCGGCGATTCGCCAACGTCCCCCTTTGATCGTCTTTAATTTCTTAAATTTGCTAAGTTGGATCTGTAACTTTCGGCGGGAAGCCTGAGCTCACCGAGTTCACTCAGCGACTCGCCAAAAAGTTCTTTTGATAGCCCTTTCTTCTCCTCTAACCACTAAAACACACTCTAATATTTGGCAGACTAGTCTGAGCTCGCCGAGTGGTGTTGGCGATTCGCTGAAGGGCCCTGAACATTGCATACATGCCTTATTTCTAGGAATTTTTTAGGCCAGTCCTTTTGGTAAGCCCGATCTGGCTCACCTATGTTACATAGCGACTCGCCGACTAGATCGGTGAGTCTCTCTGCAACTTGAATTCTGCAATTTTCTTGAATGTTTCTAATACTTTTTGATGTGTTTTGCAGATATGGCTGTAGACACGTAATTTTTGATCGAACCTAAAATTTTATACCATTTTTAGAGCTGAAATATTTTTATAAATATAAATTAAATATTTTGACTTTTATCTTATTTTTTTAAGTTCATTTTAAAAAAAATAAGATTTGAAAACTAGAAAAATAGAATCACTTTTTAAGGTAAGTTTTATTTTCAATTGTTTAAAAAGAAATGAAAGATTACAAAAAAAAATCTATATTATTTTAAAATTAAGTTTTTATAAATAAGCTAGTATTGATTTAATTGTTTTTTTTTACTAGCTATCTGACTTTCTCTAATTAGCTTTTATTAATTTAAAATAATTAGTTGATATTTTTATTATAGTTAATTATTATTCGTTTAAAAGTAAAATAAAACTAAAAGTAAAGTAAAAAATAACTTACCCCACTTTATCTGCCAACACCCCGACCCCACTTTGACCCCACTTTTCTCTCCAATGACCCCACTTACCCACTTTCCCCTCAACTACACACCACCTGCACCTTTAAAACCTATATAAAATATACCAATATGGACACGATACCGGACCCCTATATATATCACAATACATCACCATTGCAAGGCATCATGAAATATACGGAATAGCAGTGCACAAAAAAATAAAGAGAAGCAATACACTTTAAGTCAGAAAGATTTTTGTTCGTAGATTCAAGTTCGTGGCTCCTTAAAGTTAATTATAATTAACTTTGGAAATCAGTAGATTGTAGCAGTTTCTTTTGTTGGAATTAAGTTTTACGAAAAGGTAATTCTAATTTCTTATATAGTTCAATAAAATAATTGTTTTAAATTCGATTATGATGTTATGAAGTCCTTAAAATTACATGTATTGCTATATGCCACTATTTTATGACGCATATCATATTGTTGATTGCATGAATTGCTACTGTTTAAATTTGCTCATCGAATTATTTTTACACCTGACTTTAATTTAATCAACTAATTTGATCCAAAGATGGTTGTTGTTTACTCTTAGTTTTATTCCAACATGTTTATGTACATTTATTTGATGGTACAAATTGACAACTTCGTTTATGACTTTAGATTCATTACATGTAAATTGGTTAGAGGTTCTGTATTAGTCATCATTTGGATTTTCTGGTTTTAATAAATAAATAATACTGCCATACTTATGGAGACAATTAATTAATAGAATAATTTTTATCGTATCCGAAATATTAAAAATGGAGGAGATGAACATTAGTTCATTTGAGTGAGTCATTAATTCATCAACGTGAGATAGTTCTCTTATTAGTAATTTCACACTATCATCATTTGGTGAAGGAATATATTATTATATCACTATGTATATCAATTTTCTCTCAATTAGTTAAAAGGAAAAAAAATTAATTAAAAAATAATATATAGAATTTAAAAAGAAAATGTGAGCAGAGAAAAAATATAATAATAAAAGAAAAAAATAGTGCAGAATAGAGAAAAATAAAGATAATAAAAAAGAGAGGAATAGATCATTAAAAAGAAAGTAAGAATAAAATAAAATAAATAAACATTTATTATAAAAAAAAGCAGAAACAGAAGAAACAAAAGATGAAAGTGATAAAAAGTAATAATAATTAAAAAATAAAGAAAGGGTAAAAAAAAAAAGGGGAAAACAAAAATTTTACCAAAAATTATTTAAATGAAAGAAGAAGAGAAACATTATGTTAATCAAAAACAAAAAAATCAAAATTGAAAGGTAAAAAGAAGAAGGAACAGAATGTTGAAAAATAAATTACAAAAATAACGTGCAAAAGAAAAAAAATTGGTCTTAACCTCTTTAACATTTTCTTTTCTAAACCTAATCCTAAATCCCCTACAATTTTACCTCCTATTATAATTCAACTATCTACTCCCACTAAAACGACAATACTAAAATTTCCCGAACTCTAAAAAATCTAAACAAGACAGTTACAATAAATCAAAGAAGGTGGAATATAAGTAATGTATAGCTAATAAGTATACTATATCCAAAAACTAAGTCAAGTCAAGATATAAGTCAATGAAGCGACTGTGCTAAAACCACGGGGCTCGAGGGGTGCCTTACACCTTCCCCTTGGTCAATAGAATTTTTTATCCAGATTTCTAGTTCGCAAACCATTAAAAATTAGAGTCAACTTCCTTTTGATTAGGGGTAAAAATTAGATGACTTGGTACACCAGAACTCAATTTCAAGTGGCAACTCTGAAATAAAATAATCTCTTTTCAAAATGTCACTTTAATTGGAGAAACTCTATTTTTCAAAATTTCGTTTGGGGAAAAATAGGGGTGTGACAGATGGCGACTCCGCTGGGGATAACCAGAATTCGAGCTTCAAAATATTGACTTACGTATGGCTTTGATTTTTATTTTTATTATTATTATTTTTGGATATTGTGTTTTTTAGTATAACGTGTTATTTGCTGCTTGTTTATTACTTTGATATTATGTGAATTGTTATATAACTGTCTCTCCTCACGCACCCATCTGAGTGTTCTGAGATACTTTATTCGGAGATGCGATTACGTTCTCGAACCATGAGATACCAGAGATGCGGCAATGCTCCTGGGAAGGATTCTGTAGTAACACATATCTTAGGATGGGAAGGACTAACAGTGAGGCCGGAAAGCCCTGCTACCGGTATGTTGTCCCTTCCCGACTTGAGTAGTCCGCTCATTTTACAACTAGTCTAGACACTCATTCCATTAGGTTGTTAACTTAGTAAAATAATCCTCTGCGATGATTATCCGTAATAGGATCCGATTTATCTCCATCATGCATATTTTTAAATTAATGGGGCTTGACACAGAGGTTGACTCCATCTAGGACAGGTATCCCCACTTAAGACCATCATATACATTTTTTGTGCTACTTGCTGCATTATGGGGAAGGCTATACAAAATGTCGATCGGCTTTAAATGAATTAATTAAAAAAAAAAAGAAGAAGAAGAAGAAAAATTATAAAAAAAATACAAAGGTCTTCGTATCCTCCTTTTATTAAACACTTTTACTTTGTCAAAATTTGTACTTCTTTCATAAATAGAAGATTCTATTTTTTATTTTAGTTATTATTCCTATCATTTTTTTTTAAAAAGTGTAAAAGTAAATTAAGAAAAAATAAAACCAAATATACTATTTTAAAAGTCTAGCATGATTATCTAATAAGAGGGGTTTAGACTACAACAAAAAGATTTGAGTGCTCATTATTTATTGTTTATGTGTTTTTTTTCGCAATCATTCTTCTTATAATAATTATTATTTAGAAAGAAAAAACAAGAGAAGAAATTTATACTAATTTTGTTTTCTCCTTTCAACTCTACTTAGATTATTTAATATGAGATTTTTTTCTCTTTATAAATAAATACTAGGATAAAAAAAAAGTGAGCGTTTGTTTTCTTTAGTATCCAATCATGTTTTTACTATTATATACAATAATTTTTACTCTATTTTTAATTTTATAAAAAAGTAAAACTGTGTTTTATTAAGTCCTAATTTGTCATTATCATAATTTAGAAAAATATGAATTCATATGGAAAGGGAGATAAGAGGCCAAATGAGGATCAATCACCTCGCGTCATGATATTAGATAAGGCTCCAACACTTTTGAAGACATGGTATGAAAATATGACGAATTATGGAAAGGAGTGGTGTTCAAACGCTTGGGATTTCTGCGAAGCCTTTTGTATGTTGAGCCACGATGGGACTTGATAGAAGCACTATTTCATTTTGGGATCCAATAAAAAATGTATTCCACTTTTCTGACTATGAACTCACCCCCACACTGGAGGAGATAGGCGCATTCATAGGAAGGGGTAAAAATCTTCACGTAGGAGAGCCTATGATACCAAAACATATCAATGGTAGGAGGTTTTTAGAGTTATTGCACATAAATGAGAATGAAATAGGTGGTTGCCTTGATAATGGATGGGTTCCGTTTGAATTTTTGTACAAAAGATATGGGCGAAAGGATGGGTTCGAATTATATGGAAAGAAACTTCGTAATAATGGATGTCGTTTGACCTAGGAAGCACACAGTTATGATGCCTTCACAGTAGCTTTTTTGGGGATCATGGTGTTTCCAAAAAAATGGAGGAAAGATCAATATAAATTGGGCTGCAGTCATTATAGCTTTTGAGGAAAAGCCTAATATCACCCTCGTACCCATGATTCTAGCAGACGTTTACCACGCTTTGACAATTTGCAAGAATGGAGGAGATTACTTTGAGGGATGCAATATGTTACTACATCTATGGATGATTGAGCACATTCGTCATCACCCTTATGTAGTGGACTTCAAAGTAGAATGTAATGATTACATTGGGGGCCACGAGGAAAGAATCAAAGATCATAGTTTTCTGAAGGGTATTGAGGATTGGAAGAAATACCTCAATAATCTGACTGCTGACAAGATTGTGTGGAATTATCATTGGTTTCCATCAACCGAGTTAAAATACATGTCTACCTTTCGATCGTTCATCATCCGAATGGGTCTTCGAGGTGTCCAACCTTAGATGCCACTTAGAGTTATACGACAACTTGGTCGATGCCAGTTCTTACCACCTAGTGAAGATATGTGGGAATTCATGTATGAGTTTCATCTCGAGATTCCTTTAAGGAAATCAGAGATATTCAAGATTTGGGGGGATGCATGCTCTCAAGTCCCCAAGATAGGGTGGAGGATCGCACCAAGGGTGAGGTGGACCAAGCATACTTAGAATGGGTTCATGATCAACCCTCTCCTAAGGTATTGCCAGAAGGATCGGCGAAAGGACCTATATATCGAGAAGCAGAAATTGAGGTTAGGATTAAGCAAGCTAGCCTCGAAGTTGAAAGAAGCTATAGATCTACTCTGGATGTCCTGAGTAATGACCTGAAGAATGCTAAAGAGGAGTTGGCCCAACGTGATGTGATATTTGAAGTGAGAGTTAGAAAACATCGTTCTACCATTCTGACCTTAAAAGAAGACTTGGGCATTGTCGTAGGCGCTATGGAGCAACAAGAGGAGGAGTATAAAAAAGAAAAGGTCCAGCTTATCTGCACACAATCTAGACTCCAAAAACAAGTTAAGGCTTCTATGGAACGGGAAAGGGAAATAGCAAGGCGTTTTAGTGCATATCAGGCAGAATGTGAGGTTGAGAGAGGTCAAAGAATAGCCGAGCGAGCTGCACTCCACCTTCAAATTGAAGAGCTCCAGGAATAGAGGGAGAATTTGACGCACGAAGTCAATACTACTCGACATTGGTTACAGAATTGTTATGACAATATCAATGAAGCTAGAGATCGAGTACTTCAACTCAGGGATGCACTCAATGATGTTTATGCTGGTTATCTCCACCAGAATGATGAGAGGTTGGGCCACCAGGCACGTGTTCTTGCTCCACATCTACCAAAGGCCTTGGCTAGGATTTATAAGGGTCTTGGGGATGATTGAGATCCGAGGATTTAGTTTCTTTCCGAGTATGTTTTCTTTTCTTAGTTATTAGCTATTACTTTTATTTATTTATATTTTCGTTAATCATTTTGAGTCTATCTTAGTCTTAGCTACTTCTATTCTCATGTTTTATTCAAATCATTGTGTTAAGAATATTTGAAAATGAATGAAAATGATTTGCTTTTGTTCAACTCATGTACATATATTATTCTAAAAAAAAAAAAATTGTTATTATCTTTCATGAACTACGTTTGACCTAATTCTTGTTTCGGCAAGATACGTAGGCAACCCTTACGTTGGGGTTCGGTCCAACCAAATAAAAAAAAATCCACAATTCCATATTGCAAAAACTGGGGCAAAAGTCATTTTATTTTATTTTTATTTTATCTTATTTTCTTTCTATCTTGAAGCTAAAGTCAACCCCATCATTTAAAGCCGTATTTGAGCCTTCTTCCTATCATTTCTTTCTAACCTTGTATAAAAGTCGTGTTTCAATCAAAGAAAGACCTTTGGATCAACCTTTGAAATGTCAAGAGTAAGTATGTTAAGGGTACAAGTGATGAAACCATGAGAGAGTCTTATTGGTGAAGACCATAAGTGGGCATCGTAAGGCGAAAGTGAGCAGTGAAAATAAAAATAAAATGAGAGTCTTATTGGTGAAAACCCTAACTGGGCATCATAAGGCAAACATGAGTGAGAGAAATAAAAATGAGAGTTTCATTGGTGAAAACCCTAACGGGAATCATAAGGCAAATGTGAGTTGAGAGAAATAAAAATGAGAGAGTTTTATTGGTGAAAACCCTGACGGGCACCTTGAGGCGAATGATAGTTGAAGGAATCAAAATGAAAGAGTTTTAGTGGCAAATATCCTCGTGGACATCCCAAGGCAAATAAGAGTTTGAAGTTATTTATGACTTCGTCAAATTGTTAGGGCGCCACATCAAGATTAAATGATCAATAATGGTTGAGGAATAGATTGGATGGACAAATCGGGTATCAATTCAAATTGCATGTCATGATCAGTAGAGTCGGCCACCACACTCAGATAAGTTCTTCTTTCTTTCTCTCTCTTCAAGAGATTTTTCATCGAATCATTTTCTTCTATTCCTGTGTAGTATATATTTTTCTTCCCCTTTTCATCACTTGGTTTCACATGTCCTTGAGTCGAGTTTGTGTCAAGAAAGTGAGAAGGATTTCAAGAATGGCTACCAACTTTCTGGATTGTACAAGGCAAAACATCAGGCAAATGAGTTATCATCTATCGATAAGTTTTGGATTCAGAAAAGTCCACAATTTAATGAAAGATAAACAAGGAGTATCGTGAAATGAAGGTGGATATGGGGTTTAAGTCCCTCAAAGTAAGCAAATTTGGGGTGCATACATTCAATCAATAACGAGAACCGTTGGAAATAAGTAAAACATGACAAGTACTAGCAATCCTCGTCAAAAGGCAAAACCACAAACCAACCACCACATTTTTAAACTCACAATTTTTTTTTGTTGAAGCAGGGGCACAATTTCTTTCATGATCAAAGATCCAAAAACCTGGATGTTCAATTTAGTCTACAAAGAGCTAAATGGCAATATTGCACAAAAATTTATAGTCCATATAGGGGTAAGTATATTGTTTGTATTATTAGTCTATTAAACGTAGCATAGCAAGGATCCTCCTGGATAATGGGACGTAGTATAGCAAGGACCCTCTTGAATAATAGGACATAATATAGCGAGGACCCTCATGAATAATGGGACGTAGTATAGCAAGGACCCTCCTGAATAATGGGACGTAGTATAGCAATGGCCCTCCTAAATAATGGGACGTAGTATAGCAAGGACCCTCCTGAACAATGGGACATAGTATAGCAAGGACCCTCCTGAATAATGGGACGTAGTATAGCAAAGGCCCTCCTGAATAATGGGACGTAGTATAGCAAGGACCCTCGTGAATAATGGGACTAGTATAGCAAGGGCCCTCCTGAATAATGAGACGTAGTATAGCAAGGGCCCTCCTGAATAATGGGATGTAGTATAGCAATGACCCTCCTGAATAATGGGACGTAGTATAGCAAGGACCCTTCTAAATAATGGGATTAGCAGGACCCTCCTGGATAATGGGACTAGCAGGACCCTCCTGGATAAAGGGACTAGACTAACATAATTTAATTTAACTGGTTCATCATGAGGAATGAGTTTGGTTTTTACATGCATAAGCCCCCTGAAGAGTACATCACAACGAAGCTTCGGTCATTCAGTATCGAAGCAAAGCTAAGCACCGTCTTTTTCTCACAAATTTTTTTTAATTATAAACTGGGGTAAAATTTTGTGTTATTACTTTTGTTTGTTTTAATATCAGGAATCCACTTGTAGAATAAAGGCAATCCATATTTCAAGTTAAGGATCTTATCTAGAAGGGAGTCAACTCTCAAGCTCATGTTCAAATGAAGTGGCGAGAGCTCATCTTAAGAGCAAGGTCGATATCCAAGTCCAAGTAGAAGAAGCCTACCTAGAGAGAGGCATTTACTTTCTCGAGAGAAAAATCAATATCTCACAACTTGAGAAACATGAAGTCCTAAGTCAAGATTCAAGAGAAGCTGCATAGCTAGAATCTGAAACTTGTATTTTCTTTTAATTCTTTGTTATTCATGTTGGTGTAATAATAGGAGCCACGAACTGAAGCCTCGATGGAACCTCACTCAAATTCTAACTCATTATCTCATCTCCTTGAACTACATGTGACCTGATTCCCTTATAACCCGGGATATGTAGGATGTCCAAAACAAGGACTCGGTTGCATATTTTTCTTTTCAAATAAGAGTCTGGTCAAAACTTGACACGTTGTCTACTTTTTTGTCTGAAAACTTTTCGTGTTTCCAGTCAAAGAGGGGAAAACTGTAGACACGTAATTTTTGACCGAACCTAAAATTTTATACCATTTTTAGAGCTGAAATATTTTTATAAATATAAATTAAATATTTTGACTTTTATCTTATTTTATTAAGTTCATTTTTGTTTAAAAAAAAAAGATTTGGAAACAACTAAAATAGAATCACTTTTTAAGGTAAGTTTTATTTTCAATTGTTTAAAAAGAAATGAAATATTACGAAAAAAAATCTATATTATTTTAAAATTAAGTTTTTATAAATAAGCTAGTATTTATTTAATTGTTTTTTTTTTACTAGCTATTCAACTTTCTCAAATTAGCTTTTATTAATTTAAAATAATTAGTTAATATTTTTATTATAGTTAATTATTATTCTTTTAAAAGTAAAATAAAACTAAAAGTAAAGTAAAAAATAACTTACCCCACTTTATCTGCCAACACCCCGACCCTACTTTGCCTTCAAATGACCCCACTTTTCTCTCCAATGACCCCACTTACCCACTTTCCCCTCAACTACACACCACCTGCACCTTTAAAACCTATATAAAATATACCAATATGGACACGACACCGGACTCCTATATATATCACAATACATCACTATCATAAGGCATCATCAAATATACGAAATAGCAGTGCACAAAAAAAAAAAGAGAAGCAATACACTTTAAGTCAGAAAGATTTTTGTTCGTGGATTCAAGTTCGTGGCTCCTTAAAGTTAATTATAATTAACTTTGGAAATCAATAGATTGTAGCGGTTTCTTTTGTTGGAATTAAGTTTTATGAAAAAGTAATTCTAATTTCTTATATAGTTCAATAAAATAATTGTTCTAAATTCGATTACGATGTTATGGAGTCCTTAAAATTACATGTATTGTTATATGCCACTATTTTATGACGCATATCATATTGTTGATTGCATGAATTGCTACTGTTTAAATTTGCTCATCGAATTATTTTTACACCTGACTTTAATTTAATCAACTAATTTGATCCAAAGATGGTTGTTGTTTACTCTTAATTTTATTCCAACATGTTTATGTACATTTATTTGATGGTACAAATTGACAACTTCGTTTATGACTTTAGTTTAATTACATGTAAATTGGTTAGAGGTTCTGTATTAGTCATCATTTGGAGTTTCTGATTATAATAAATAAATAATACTGCCATACTTATGGAGACAATTAATTATTAGAATAATTTCTATCGTATCCGAAATATTAAAAATGGAGGAGATGAACATTAGTTCATTTGAGTGAGTCATTAATTCATCAACGAGAGATAGTTCTCTTATTAGTAATTTCACACTATCATCATTTGGTGAAGGAATATATTATTATATCACTATGTATATCAATTTTCTCTCAATTAGTTTAAAGGAAAAAAAATTAATTAAAAAATAATATATAGATTTAAAAAAGAAAATGTGAGCAGAGAAAAAATATAATAATAAAAGAAAAAAATATTGCAGAATAGAGAAAAATAAAGATAATAAAAAAGAGAGGAATAGATCATTAAAAAGAAAGTAAGAATAAAATAAAATAAAAAAACATTTATTATAAAAAAAGCAGAAACAAAAGATGAAAGTGATAAAAAGTAATAATAATTAAAAAATAAAGAAAAGGTAAAAAAAAAAGAAAAGGGAAAACAAAAATTTTACCAAAAATTATTTAAATGAAAGAAGAAGAGAAACATTATGTTAAACAAAAACAAAAAAATCAAAATTGAAAGGTAAAAAGAAGAAGGAACAGAATGTTGAAAACAAAATTACAAACATAACGTGCAAAAGATAAAAGATTTGATCTTAACCTCTTTAACATTTTCTTTTCTAAACCTAATCCTAAATCCCCTACAATTTTACCTCCTATTATAATTCAACTATCTACTCCCACTAAAACGACAATACTAAAATTCCCCAAACTCTAAAAAATCTAAACAATACAGTTACAATAAATCTAAGACGGTGGGATATAAGTAAATGTAGAGCTAATAAGTATACTATATCCAAAAACTAAGTCAAGCCAAGATATAAGTCAATGAAGCGACTGTGCTAGAACCACGGGAATCAAGGGGTTCCTTACACCTTCCCCTTGGTCAATAGAATTTCTTATCCAGATTTCTAGTTCGCAGACCATTAAAAATTAGAGTCAACTTCCTTTTGATTAGGGGTAAAAATTATGTGACTTGGAACACCAAAACTCAATTCCAAGTGGTGACTCTGAAATAAAATAATCCCTTTTCAAAATGTCACTTTAATTGAAGAAACTCTATTTTTCAAACTTTCGTTTGGGGAAAAATAGGGGTGTGACAATGGCTAGACCCAAAGTAACTCGACAAGACATGTTGCCTTGCAAATGGGCAAAAGAAATCGTAATCAATGAGAATGCAGCGGCATCCAAAGCAAAGGCAACCAAACTTCCTACCACGGGAGGGAAAGGCAAAGGAGAGGTCAAGGCGCCTGCAACTGAGTCACCGGAGGTCAGCTCCGACAGCGAGGGAGTCTACGCGACTCACCTCACCACATCTAAAAGCTAGGGGAATACCAGGATCCTTAGGATGTCATCTCTAAGCTTGAGGATGACCAGCTGCTATTTGCACGGAGAGCTGAAATGCGTTCCAAGAGGATGCATGATCCGTTTAGGATCTGGGTGCCTCAGACCACTTCTCCTTCACCAGTCCCAGATCAGGCTGTGGTCCAAGCACCACCTGTACAGGGTCCTCCTCCATGGTCTCTCAACAGACTAATGGTCGAGGGATAGATATCTGGAGATTTGGAGCACATTGAAATCCCACAGGTTCCAGTTTTTTACAAAACCTCGGGGCCCTTACATTCCTAATTGGGTCCAGGAGTTTTACACTGCCTATAGAGCTTTGGTGCCACAGGGAAAGAGGAGGTTGCTACCTTCAAGCTAGTAGACTATGTACTTGTCAGGGGGAAGGAAAGTAAAGTGTGAGAGTGATGATATAAGTGATGTAATGGAGTACACTAACAACATTACAGATGACTACCAGAGCATGATCAAGACTATGGCTTTAGAAGTTTGAAAGGTTGGTTGGCCCCTCTTTTATCTGACAACACTTCTAGGTGTATCGAGGCCAGAGTGCTAATCGAGAAGAAAGACCTCAATATGGCAATGAGGTATTGGTTCCACTTCATCAGTAGCATAATCATGCCGTCCCAAAACGAGTATCCTCCGCCACACAAAGGCGGCCTGTCTTGGTTTTATTATTGCAGGGAAGAAAATCAATCTAGGTGCCATCATTATACAGGAGACGGCCATGAGAGCTAGGCAGTAGCAGACCTCTCTCCCTTTTTCGGTGTTGATCACCGAGTTGTGCAGATAAGCCCAGGTGCTACGTGATGAAAAGAAGGACGTGGAAGTGATTCCCACTTCCTCTACTGACATCCGATGTATCCAAGTTGAGTACTTAAAGGATGAGGTTGAGAAGAAGAGGGAAGCCCCGGTGGATAAATCCCCAGCTATTGATATTGATACACTACCTGCAGAGGCAGTATTTCCTACTCCGGCCACTAGGCCTTTAGGTATTTCTAGCTCTGCCCCTTCTATGACTTCGAGTTCTTCTACTGCTGCCCTGTCTGCTACTAGTACTGCTTCTCGACCTCCACTCACCCAGACCATGCTGCTACGAATAGGGCACCTAGCCCATTCTGCTGAGGTGCGTGCCTCAAGGCTAGATGTTTAGTTTCCTGGGATGATTGAGAGAGTTCTCGCCACTGCTTTGACAGCTCTTAGAGATGCTATCGATGCCCTCACGACAAGGATGTGTGTGAGAGAGGTCAGGGAGCCACTCATGAGGTGACGGTCTTAAAGGCCGCAATTGCAGAGTTGATAAAAGATGTGGACCAACTGAAGTCCACAGACATGTTGATGATTGTTTGGACTGTGGATATTCCTGACGACCTGGACATGGATATTCGGCCTATTATGATGTGCCTCCAGCTACCACTAGAGATGAGGTTAGAGTTGATGATGTGGTTGTAGAGTCTGAGGCTGAAAGTGATGATGAGCAGCTTAGTGTTCAGGAGGAGACCACCTATGAGGGCCTGACTGAGGTTGAGGAGGCTATGGTACATTCAACCATTCAGACTTCATTAAGGGTGACTACTATGGTAGGCAGGATCTAGTTGAGCCAGTGTTGATGTTACCTTGGGCGCTGATGCCCAAGACCAGAGTGTGACCGCGGGCATTGATGTCCCAACATATAGAGTGACTGCGATGCAGACTTCACCACAGGCTTAGCCTGGCAGGATTATATATTTACCTTCCTCACTGTTATTTTTATTTATTTTTGGTATTTTAGTTGCATTTGAGGACAACTTTTTTTCTTTTGTGGGTGGGGGTAAGGTATTTCCATACCTACCTCTTGTGAGTACATTTTATTTATGAATATTGGGTTTTGTGATCTATATATGTGTTTGGATTGTGTTTTGATCTTAATATTTTGGATGTTAGAGCTTGTGGCTCCTTGTTTAGAATGGAAATGGTTATGACATATTTTTTAAATTTGTGCCACCTATATTGTTTGTGATTGAAGTTGTTCTTGTGCAAATTTGAGTATCAATTATGATCAATACCGATGACTTGAATAGTGCTCTTAATTGAACGAAATGAATGTGCGGCTATGATGAGGCCAAATGAAGTTGCATAGACAATGTGTGAACTTTTAGAATCTCGTTGTGACTAGTTGGTTATCAAATGAGTCTCTTGTGATGAACATTACACACTAGCTAGAAAATGTGAAGTCTTATTTGATTTTGGTCCCAATGTCGTGTGTGATGATCTTTCCTTGAACAGTGTGTGTGATAACACCTAGAATTTACCCCGTTGGTCCGGTTGGCAAAGTGAAGCAAGCTCTTGAAATGATCTTGGGCAACAATTTTCAGGAGTGAAACAAATTGACATTATACCTCTTTTGTGGCCAACCTTGTGAGATGTGTGAACCTTACTTGAACCCCCTTGAGCCTTATCCTTTTCTTGGAAGAAACTTGTACAATTGTGACCCCTCTTTATCCATTCACCCATAACTCTCATGAAGTGTGTTTTGTTTGGATAGTCAACTTAGGTAAAAAGTCTAAGTTAGGGGTGTGGTGAAAAGATAAGATAAATCAAGTGTGAAAAATTCCCCCTTTAAGACCCCTTCATGTAAAAAAAAAGATAAGAAGAAAGCAAAACAAAAAGAATTAAAAAGTTGTTAAATAAAGTAGTGGAAGTTGCAAAATAAATGGGGTGTCCGGTAGTCCATTTGAAGTTGAATAATGGGGTGAATTATGAGCATGATCAAAATGTTGAGGAAACGGAAGAGAGTGATGTTCAGGCTACACTTCACAAGGGTTGCAGCCACTGAGCCTAAATGAACATACCCTTACACTCAGCCCCATTACAAGCCTTGAAAAAACGTTTTTTGATCTTGTGTGAGCTGAACCGATTGTTGAGTGGAAAATAAGGGTAAACCTATGGGTGAAGTCATGCATGTGTTCATCTTTGTGAGTGAGAGAGTCGAATGTGATTCCTAAACTATAAATTGTTGAAGAAGTTTGTGTGAATAGGGAATCATCTTTGTTGTGAGGTCATTTGAGTACCTTTGTTGAGCTTGAACTTGCATTTGAAGTAAGTATTGTGAACTTGAGCATCTTTTATAATGATGAGTCACAATTTGAATCTTTGAGTTCACAATTGATCAATGCATGAGTAAGTTGAACCTTCTTGTGTGCATTTATGTTGAGTCTTATGCAGCACTATTTGAGACATCCTTTTTGAACTGCGGATATTGAGTTTTACTTGAGGACAAGCAAATGTTTATATTGGGGTTGTTGATGAGTCTGAGATTTGGATTCATTTGGGGCTTTGTTTTTAAAGATTTAGTGTCCTCAAATGCTTAATTTGTGCCATAAATTGATGTTAAATTCTTTAATTTCAGGTATACGGATTGACGAACAAAGCAAGGACACTATAGGCAAAAAGGAACAAAACAAGCTGAACAAATGAAGAAAGGCAAGCATGGTGATCACCAAGAGTACTTGGTGAATTCCTGAGTGGCTAGGTTGACCGTCTAAAGTTCCAGTGTGCCAACCTTAAGGGAAGAAACCAAGTCGGCGACAAAAATGAGCAGTCGGTAAATCACCGAGCAGTTTCGTGACGCAATGATGGATCACCCAAAGTTACAAAATAAAAGGATGTTGAGTGCCAAGGTGAAAAGGCAATGAAAAAGGTTAAAAGGTGGCTCGCCGAGTGGTTCAGCGAGCCCGACTTGCTTCGCCAAACGTCCCTTTGTGGCTTATTTTTGGCTACTATAAATTAGGTTTTGAACATTTATTTTAGGATGGGGAGTTAAATTTTGAGTGTGGAACAAGACGATTTTAGCTCATAACATTTTTCTTTGTAGTTTTTCATAGTTTTGAAGAACCTTAGAGATTCAATTTTGAGATTTTGGAAGTGGCTTTCGAATATTCTGCAAATTGAGAATTGTAAAGACTAGATCTATCTTACCAAGTTGATGGCTGATCGATTCGGTAATCATTTTTACTCTTTTATGATGTTTGGCTAAAACCCCAATTCTTAGGGTGTGATCATGTGATTATAGGCTGAATTAGTTTATGGGTATTGTTAATTAGTAGTTTAAATGCTATTTTGAAGTTAGTTTAATCATTAATTGTGGTTTAATTTATGAATTTTAGTTGCCAATGAAGTTCTAATTATGTGTTCTTGGCTTGCTCTCGAGAGAGGTTTTAGAACTAAGAATACTGATTAATGATTTGCAGGTATTGGGTTGAGCTGGGTTTATCTTGAGAGAGTGAATCCTAAACCCAATCCTACTCATCTAGCTTGGAAGAGTTGATGAATTAAGGTTTGGGTTGTTCTTCATTGTTATGCTTGTTGATGTTTGAAAGAAATCACCTGATTCGGGGTAGTTGTTCGAGAGAAAGCTATCTCCCTTATAGTCTAGCCTACTCACTAACGTTTAGTTGTTTAATAGTAGTTTCAATTACCCATATATCGTAATTTGCCTATAGCCGATCACATCCTGAGAATCCTTCTCCCTATTGTTATTTAAAAAATTTTGTGACTACTTGTAGTTGATAATTAAAACCAAAACCCCCATGTAACATTCGTGTCACCCCTTTAATTTTATTAATGACTTTTTCGATAATTTCTATTCTTATAGCTGATTAGAAAACGTTTTCACTTCCTAATTGAATTTGAAACACGTACCGCTCCCTGTGGGATTCGACCCCAACTCCTTTGTTGAGTTTTATACTGATTTACAATCGTTGACACTTAGAACTGGATGAGGTGTGCTTGAAACGTTAAATCATGGGTCAGCAGCTGACAGATACTTTAAGGGTAGTTGGGTCTTTTCCTAATTATTTTATATTGATACTACGTCATTTTGCCTATGTTTAGGACCCCTATATAAAGGATATCAACCCTAAAATTAGTTCATTCAAGTCATTATTTCCAAAACACAAAAGAAATCCCAAAGTCTTCCTCTCAAATATTTATATCTCTAGAACTTGAAGAAGAAGAAAGAGTTGGAGCTAGGCTCAAGGTCAAGTCTCTATTCCTCAAGAATTTGTGGGACTTTTAATCAAGGTATGATGGCTTTTCATCCATGGATTCCTTTCATCCATGGAGTCCCTATGATTGCCCAATTGAGAAGATGAAATTCCCCAATTTGAATTAGGGTTTCTTCCAATGTTGTAGGTATTGATGATTATTGATCCAATTGAGTGGAGTATGATTGTTTATGATTTAATTGATAGTAATTCATGTTTTTAGAATGAAATTACATATACCCATGTCTAGAAGGATGAAGTTGATATAAATGGGTTTTATGCCATGAAAGGAGAATTTGTGGGTTTAGATGTATTCAATCTAGGATTGATGAGACACATTAGAATTAAATCCTATATGATGAATCATGATTAGGATTGCTTTGAGATTGAAGACTATGATATGAGTATGATATATAATTTCTTGAGATTGAGCATATTGAATTACTTTGAGATATAGGGATTTGAGAGTAAAGCTTATGTTGTCAATTTGTCACGACCCAAGCCTAGGGCCTAGACGTGACCGGCGAATGGGGAACCCGAAGGAACCCCAAACAAGCCTCATAGCATATCATTACACATCCTTTGTCGCAGAAGCAATTAAAATGACCATAAGCGATAAGCATAATCAAAGGGGGAAATCGGAACTAAGGGAGCAAGAAAAAAGAAGAAGAAATGATACATAAATACCATAGATGAGTCAAGCTCAAGCATAATACACAACTTGTCCAACACCACCTCTAAACATAGGTACTTTAGCGGGGGCCAAGACAAAC
>JAJOOR010005851.1:0-37500 GCA_036250505.1 Solanum acaule
TATAAATTCTCACAACTATGATTTCCGTCACTTAATGGGTTTCCATTAACTACTAAAATTATTTAATTTGTTTGACATAATCAAGTAAAAATAGTATGTCAATTATACTCCATCTATATAGATAAATTTTAAAAAATGTAAATTACATTCAAATAGATAAATAATAAAATGAGAATAAAATTTGGTATCTATGTGACAAAAATTATTTGTCGCAAAATTATATGTTAAATAGAGACAATAATATCATCATCGCTAATTATTTAAATTATTAGTGACAAAAAATAAAGTCACAATTAAATGTAAAATTTGTAGTTAAATTTTACAATAATTAAGTACAAATTGTAATTCGTCGCTATTGAATCATCATAGTTTTAGTGAGCAAAATTTTTCGTGCCCAAATGTAGATTATTTTAGGACAAAAGATGATTTGTCATAAATTGGGTACATCATTTAGTGACAAAATAATGTGTCATTGATAGCTTTATATTTGTAACTAATAGTACTCAATAAATGGCGCCAACTTATTTTTTGGTGGGAAATTTTAATAGACAAAAATTTGCTACAAAATTTTATGTTTCGTCACTTAAAGTATTGGCCATAGAACTTTAGCAACGCAACATGATTTTCGTCATTAAAGATGAACAATTAGTGACGAATTTCATGTTGTAGCTAGTAATTTCGTAGCTAAATATCATATTTGTTGTAGCGAAATTCACCTCCTCATTATACAATGCTTCGAACTTGGCTTCTTGAGGATTCATACACCCAACACCACAAGATTGACACTTCGAGCACCAGCTCCCATGGTATTTTTAGACAAAATGTCAAGTTGTGTCATGATCTTGGCCATGTTTTGGTCCCTATGTTGGTCTTTCTCCATCTGCTCCTCGGTTAATTTGAAAGTGAAGGGAGAGACCTGATCTTCGCGGGTGTACCAAGCCTGATTAATTGTGGTCATTCCATCCAAAAGTTGGGATGCTATCAAGTAAGATTTTTGCATCGACTATCCCAGAGAAAGTTGGTCAGTTACACCCTTATTCACCGAATCAAGGCATCGGTAAAAATATTGCAACAAAACGTTGTCAGGCAAACCATGAGTTGGACATTGCAGCACCAACTTCTTGAATCGTAGCCAAGACTCATGAAGTGGCTCACCCTCCAAACGTTTGAAGTTTTGGATGCTATCCCAAAGAGTCATCATCTTCGAAGGACAGAAAAATCGCACTTGAAATGCAGTGACAAGCTCTTCCCACGAAGTGATTGATTCTCCTAGCAATTCAGTCAACTACTTACATGCTTCTCCCATCAAAGAAAATGGGAACAACCTCAATCAGACCGACTCTTGGGATATGTTCTTGAAGGAGAACGGACCGCAAACATCCACAATGTTTCTAATATGCTCATGGGGATCCTCATGAGCCAAACCATCAAACAACCCTTTCAATTGCAACATTCCCTATAGCTGGAGACAAGCGAATGGTGCCAATTCCACCCATAAGATGGGGATCATTAGCATTAGGCTCATTGACATCATTGAGGTTTCCGATCACAGCTTGGTGTCCCACTTGGCTACCATTGCTTCCGTTCACAATCATACTCCCTATTTAAAATAACAACACACAAACGAAAACTATAAATAAGTAGATTCAACAATAACTAACAAGAACAAAATTCAACTTAACTAAAGACTCGTAACTAACACCAATCCCCGGCAGCGGTGCCATTTTGATTAATGTTTCAAAGAACTTTATCCAATTCTAAGTGTCAACGATCTCTACTCAATACAATAACCCAACTAAATGAGTTGGGGTTGAATCCCACGGGGAGTGGTACGTGTTTAATATTCAAGAGAAAAGTACGAATATGTTCTAGTTAATCATAGGAATAGACATTATCGAATAAAAACATAATTGAAATTAGAGGGTGACACAAATATCAAATAACAAGGGGGTTTGGTTTCAAATGATCAACTACAACATCACATAACAACTAATAACAAAAATGAGACGGGTTCTTGGTATGTGATTCGATTATAGGCTAATATAGACAAATGTGTAATTGCAACTGTTAGTAAATAGCTGTAATTCAGTGAATAAGCTAGACTTTAGTGGGGATAAACTTTCTCTCGAACAATTTACCTCGAATCAAGTTGGTTTCTCTCAAACACCAACAAGCAAGCAAATAAGAGCAACCTACGCTATAGTCTATTCACTCTCTCGAGCTGAATATGTGGAAAAGTGTTTAGGATTCACTCTCTCGAGCAGAACCCATGACAACCCAATACCCACAGACCAGCAATTCAGTAATTGTGTTTTTAAAACCTCTATCTTAAACAAGCCAAAAACACGAAGGTAGAACTGCATTTGCAACTACAATCCTTTAATTTTAACCCCAATTACTGATTGAAATCACTTCTAAACAACATTTAAACTAACAATTAGCAATACCCATAAACTAAATCAACCAATAATCACATAATCATACCCCAAGAATTGGGGTTTTAGCTACACATCATAAAAAGATAAAAATCGTTACCAAATTGTGTTTCCATCAACTGGGTACGATTAATTTCGTCTTTATAAAGGTCCAAATTGAAGAATCTCAACCCACTTCCAATTTCTCAAAAATGGAAAACTTCAATTCTTCAAAGCTAAGGAAAACATAGTCTCAATACTCTCAGTTCTCAATCTCCAAAATTGATAAAAAAATCTATATTATAAAAACTATGATACTAAACTAAATATTCAAAAGAGTATTTATAGGCTCTTTCACTACTAATAGTCATGATCTGGTAACTCATGCTACCTTTTCGGGTGAAAAAATTCTACCCAAGCTCTAATCATACTTTCTCATAAGGATCTCAACTGAAACAAGGCTTAAGGAAAAGAGTACAACTCGCTTTTAGCTCAAATGAATGATTCAGATGAATATGAGGGCATTACTCCGAAACTGAAAACTTAACTTACTCTTGGGCTTCTCTCAAGTCCCTCTGGAGTCTCATGACTTTCTCAAGAATCTTGCTAAGAACAACTTATCCATAAGGATCTGACTTTTCTATTAAACCACCACTAGTATGATGGGTAGTCGAATGAATCTAAGAAATGCACGAGTAAGAATAAAATCTCTATGACATAGCTCTATTGCACGATTAAGATTATGAAAGAAGGGAAACTTTTCTTAAATGTCCGTAGTCCCTCGTTTATAGAAGTGGGGCCCTCACAACCATAAACAAGATCCTACTGACACGGCTTCATAGACACCCTAAGACACTTAAACTCTAGGCTCTGATACCAAGTTTGTCACGACCCGAGTCTACACCCTGGACGTGGCTGGCACTCAAGAACTATTAATGGTCCCCAAGCGAATCCTCATCCTGGCTGACTACAAGCGGAAGACTAACTTAAGCATGCAAAAGCTTAAAACTGAATAAAATTCACTAAACTCAACTTTTCAAAACCTCAACTCAAATGAACAACTTAGAATAAAATAATATATTCAACTCGCCATAAAATAGACAACTTAAGTCTTTAAAAATTTAATAAAATAAATGAATAATACAGACTTCTCAACTATATTGATTATCTATGAAGCCTCTAACTGATAACGATGGAAGTCAGGACAAAACCCACGACATCGTGACTGAACTGAAAAGTAAATGAAATCCTTCGGAAATAAGGAGGCTCACCATAGTTAACTAGAACTTCCGAATGTATCAACGAAGCTCCTATTGATGATCCTGAATACATGTGTTTGCATCATGAGAAGATGCAGGCCAAATGGCTCAGTACGTGGAATGTACGAGCATGTAAGGGGAATTCTAAAGCATAACATAAGCTTGAAAGAAACTGAAGAACTTACCTGGCTCAACTCAACTTAACTCAATATAAATAAACTCATTTCAGTATAAACTAGTTTAAAACAAGTGCAATATAAAGAGAAAGTAAAACTGTTTAAAACATGATGTTAACTCATAATCATAATATCATAAAAGACATACCATGCTCCCTCTCAAAGTTTACTTGTGCAATGCATGAATGAAGTCCCATACCCCCATTCATACTAAGTAGAACCCCTTGAGGAACCATGCAAATACTGTTGTGGAAGTTTCTCTAACCGAGAACTATCACATAAGAGTTATTGTGTTGATACAACGATCTTTCGCATGCTGCCAACACATCCTATACCCGGCCAAAGGCATATGACCTAAATTACTAAGTGAATCCACTAGTCTATGCGAAAAGGATTCATCTAAAAAGTATGACCCTTTTCTACCCATGATAGCTACATGGTATAAGGGGGCTGATTGTTGTATGAACTCTTCCCTATCGGTGCTCAATACTACTCCAAAAAATATTACATTATATTAGCTCTTTATGTTTAAAAACATACTTCTTCTGTGATTTGAGATTACTGCTCAAAAACATAGCTCAAAGGCTATTTTGGAAATCAAAGTTTCCCCTCTTGCTTTATTTAGAAAGCGATTACTCTTTTTTGAAAACTAGCCCCAAGGCGCTTTGGAAATCTCAGTTTCCGTTGTTATTTAATAGTGAAAAGATTTTAAATCTCTTTGGGAATACTTAGTCCCCATATACTTTTTGAAGAAAAGAACTTCAACTTTACTCTTTATTGAACTCAAAACTTAAGTCTTAAAACAAAGTTAAAACGTTTGTAAAATACTTTTTAAAATATGGTTCATGCCGAATTATGGAATGAACGACTCATGGCAAGCTTTTCAATAACCATAGATAGAACTCAAATACTTGTAAATCAAGAACTTCAATGATACTACTCATTTCAAGAATGCTCAACTTAGAGTTCATGCAGAATTATGAGCATGAGCTACTCAACTCAATGACTCAAAGAAATTTCTCATCTCAAGACTGCTCGAATTATAGGGTTCATGCGGAATTATGGACATGAATAACCCAACTCAAGGACTTCATGGGTTACATGTAATATTCCCATAATTAGGAATGTAATCTCAAATGGGTTAGAAACTCAATACTTAAAACTTAGGACATAAAGATATTACTCCTCTCATAGATACTCAACTTCTGGAGTTCATGCGGAATTTATGGGCATGAATGACTTGACTCGTAGGTCTACATAACATTATGGAACTCATGATACAACTCTTCTCATTCTCTTACTTACTTTGTCAAAATTTACTCAAATCGATTATGGATCTCAAAGGATTCACAATTGAACTCAAAAGCTTTCTTGAACTCTACTCTTAACTCTCTCTTGAATGTGAATTATGAATTCAAGAGTTATGGTTCATGATATGAAAGATCTCATGCGGACAAAATAGACTCATGAATACATTCTCCTCACTCTCTTGCTCACTTACTCGAGTCTTGAAACAAGTTACTAGAAGTTGTAGAAGACTCCACAAAATGAATCAAAGGGACTTTCTTAGAATGTTCGAAAGAATTCTCAAAACTTAACTCTTAACTCTACCTTGAATTTGAATTATGAATTCAAGGTTATGATCATGTGAGGAATGATTTTAGGTGTTTAGAAGTAGCTTAGAGTAGTTAGAATTGAAAAAGAGTGAAGGTACCCTTCGAAAGAACTCAAACGGAGCAACTGATTGCAAACTGGATGGGGCAGGCGACCCTGGGGCTATGGGTGGCACAGAGAACCAGCCACTAACATTCAGAGCCTACTTTGGTGCGCTCTGGCTGGTGTGACGCGCCAGGCCCCAACCTAGAAAACCCGACGAATTTCTTTGCTCGTTTTCTCACCCTAACTCGCCTAGAATCGAACGGTTTCTTCCCTAATGACATATAATTGATTACTTAACATAAGTACACTCTAATCTACTCAATTCATCCCTTAAAACATTCACCTTGATCTCAAGAAATCATCTAAAACCCAACACCACAAGATTTAGAATGAACTTCAAGAACACCTCAAGATCTCAAATACATTTAACTTCAAGAATGAAATTTGCGCTTAAAATAACATGTTTGGCGTGTGGGTGAACACACCCAACACTATGGACGCTTACATACCTCTTATGGATCAAAACAATGGCGAAAATCTGCAAAAACACGCAAGAATCTCAACGAATGCTTGATCCTCTCCTCTTTTCTCCTCTTTTCTCTTCTTTTCTCTCCTAAACTCTCAACTAAGACCCTAGGCGTATATTAGGATTACAAAATGAACCTAATAGGATTAGACCCCTAAAATATTACTAAAAATGAATTAAATATGATTAGGTAAGGAAAAGACCAAAATACCCCTTACTATTTTCGGCTAACTTTCCTCAACTGGACAACCTAACTTCAAAGGGCCATATCGCAGTCATCCGACCTCGAAACTTAGCAAACTCAGTGGTGTTGGAAATATAATTCAAAGATCTTTCCTACGGTATCATGTAGAACACCTTACTCATTTTTAGCTAGGAGTTATGGTCATCTGAAGTTAACCCAAAACTCATACTTAGCTTAACTTGCAAAATTTTAGATTTTTGCTATTTCCAATTTAATCCTTTTTCGAACTCAAGGTGCTACATATAGTGAGCTGACCTTAATACTTAAGAAATTTTAAATTCCTTAGTAAAATCCTACTCACAACGAAGGACGGTTCAAATCTTAGCTCAAAATTTTTCTGGGGTGTTACAATCGGGGACTAAGTTTCCCCTTCTTACCAAATCTCATAACACCCTTCATGGATGAAACATTCAAGTAGACCCAATAATCTACTTCAAACTCTAACTTCCTTCTCCTAACATCAGTGTAGGATTTCTAACAACTCTGCGCTGTTTTCAACCTTTCTTCATACTATTCCACCAATACACTTCTCTCAAGTCACGATACATCTTTGTGGAACCCGGATGAATTGAATATCTAGATATGTAAGCTTCCTCCATGATCCTCTCTTGGAGTTCATCCACCCTAGGTACACACAACCTACCTTGATACCTCAATATGCCATCTCCCCCTTGTTCAAAAGCCATCACTTTTTGCTTATGAACATTTGCGTTCAATTCAAGCAAAATGGGATTTTGGTCTTGCTTTTATTTTACTTCTGACACTAATGATGATTCAACCCCATTCATCACCACTACTCCTAGCTCTGTGGAATCAATTAGGCGAACTCCCAATTGTGCAAGCCTATGCACATCTTTTACTAGTTTTTTCTTCTCTTCCACAACATGAGCAATACTACCCATAGATAATCTACTCAAGGTTTCAACAACAACATTAGCCTTACATGGGTGATAAAGAATATTCATGTCATAATCCTTGAATAACTCTAACCACCTCCTCTGTCTGATATTAAGCTCTTTCAGACAAAACACATACTGAACACTCTTGTGATCGGTGAACACATCTACATGAACCCTATAAAGATAATGACGCCATCATTTCAAAGCAAATACTACAACAGTCAACTCTAGATCATGGATTGGGTAATTCCTCTCATGAACTTTCAACTATCTGGAGGCATAAGCTTTAACTTTGTCATTCTGCATTAACACACAACCCAAACCAACTCTGGACGCATCACAATATACAACAAAGCCTTGTGTACCCTTTAGTAAGGTCAGTACTAGAGCACTAGTCAACCTCTTTTTCAATTCCTGAAATTTTTTTTCTCACAAGCTTCAGACCATTGGAACTTCATTGTTTTCTAAATTAACTTGGTCAAAGGGGATGAAATACATGAGAACACCTCAACGAACATCTATAATAGCCAACCAACCCCAAGAAACTCCTAATATCAGTTGGAGATGTGGGTCTAGGCCAATTTTGCAGTGCCTCTACTTTCTGAGTGTCAACTTTAATTCCCTCACCGGAAACAATATGGCTTAAGAATGCCATAGACTCAAGCCAAAACTCACACTTAGAGAACTTGGCATACAACTCTCTATCGTTTAGAGTCTGGAGAACTATTCTGAGGTGACTAACATGATCTTTCTCATTCCTTGAATAGATTAGAATGTCATCAATGAACACGATAACAAACATATCTAAATAAGTTTTCAATACTCTATTCATAAGGTTTATGAACGCTGAAGGCGCATTAGTTAAACCGAACGACATGACTATAAACTCGTAATGACCATAACTAGTTCTGAAAGTTTTCTTTTGAATGTCACATTCCCTTACTTTTAACTGATGGTAGCTAGATCTGAGGTCTATCATAGAGAAATAAGTGGCACACTGAAGTTGATTGAAGAGATCATCAATTCTTAGAATAGGATACTGATGTGAGGCTAAAAATACATATGTTTAATCATTATTTTCTCACATTTATTATTTATATATGTCCTTTTTGAGTATAAATTTTATGAATTGTGCTAAATTGTGTATTTTATTTGTAGGATTAAATTGGTGGAAAAATAAAGAAGTTTGGAGCTAAAACGAATTAAAGATTAAAGGTTGAAGAAGGAAATCCAATAGACAGCTTAATGGATTAAATTTAATAAAATAATATATTTATATATATATAAGGAAAAGGCGGCTGCAATTGAAAATTTTCAAGTTACCTATAATGTACACGTGGCAACAAGTGAATGCAACAACCAATTGTGGAGGCGGTCGGTTACTGTTCACGCTGAAAATAAAAAGGAATCCAATTCCTTTTGGTTTTGGATTCCTAATTTAATTGGGACTAATTATTTTATTTAGGGTTTCCTACATTTATAAATAGTGAATAGAAATAATTATTAAAAGAGGGGGAGGGAAATGGAGAACCAAGATACAAGACACAATATAAATTTTCTTCTAGCTTAGGAACTTTGGAAGAACAGCCGTGGAGGTCGGAGAATTGTGGTTTATTCTTTCTTCTCCTTTATTATTTATTTGTATTCGTGATTAATAAAAGATAGTTTAGCTGTTGTTCTTAACTTTTTATGATTAACACAAACATATTTATTTTAATAAATTTTGATTCTGTTTTTGAGATAATGAGTTGCTAACTTTCATAACTATGGTTGTGGGAACCATAAGTGATTAACAAAGTATGAATAATAACTAGGTAATTCGTGAATAGTGTTGAAGCATGTATTGATAATTCTTTCGTCTAGAAGTCTTTTTAACGGTGGCCAACGTTAGAATTCGCCTTGTTGCTACTTGCCGGACCAAGGAGGTAATCAACAAGAAAAGAATTATCAACATAGATTTAGTGTGATACTATCTAATAGGCTAGTGTCGATTGGTGCGAAGTAATAACTAAGCCAAACATCGATTATGATTATACACACGTAACCGGACCAAGGTGTAGGGGTGAAATTCTCTAGATGCCGGACCAAGGATTTAGAGATACCTAACTTATCACTTTGCATGTAATACGCTAGAAAATGATTACTATTATTAGGATTACTGCGTTATGAGCTTATGGGGAACACAATCCTAGTTACTTTTAATAATCTGAATATAAATAAATACTCAGTTCAAAGTTATCTTTTTATTGTTTTTATTTTATTTCAATTTAAATCCACCCATTTTTATATAACGACTATCGAGTTAAATATTTGCTATTGACAATATTATTCCATATTCTCTGTGGGATCGACCCCGATTCATAGTTGGGTAAATATATTGCATACGATCGTTTATATTTCTTTTCAAGAAGTATATTTGAACGTTATCACAATCCTGGGGATGGGATACTTATTCTTGATTGTGACCTTGTTCAACTGCCTATAGTCAATGCACATTCTGAGAGAATCATCTTTCTTCTTCACGAACAACACTGATGCACCCCATGGCGAAATACTAGGTGTGATGAAGCCCTTATTTAGAAGGTCTTTCAACTGCTCTTTCAATTCCTTAATCTCAGCTGGAGCCATTCTATAAGGAGGAATAGAGATAGGTTGGGTATCTAGAAGGAGATCAATTCCAAAGTCGATTTCCCTATCAGGAGGAACTCTGGGAAGATCTTCTGGAAACACTTCTGGAAACTCGTTAACCACTGGAATTGACTCAACAGTTCGGGTTTCGGAGCTTGAATCCTTAACCCGAACTAGATGATAGAGATAACACTTAGAGATCATCTTTCTGGCCTTAAGGTAAGAAATGAATCGACCAATAGGCGCTAAGCTACTACCCTTCCATTTTGAAATTTGTTCGTCTAGAAACTGAAAAAGAACGATCCTAATTCTACAATCGACTAAGGCATAACAGGAATGTAACCAATACATGCCTTGAATGACATCAAAGTCTACCATTTCTAGCTCTACAAGATCTGCTGAGGTGACTTTCTGGGAGACTGATCTGTACACCCGTCTAGCTATTACTGGGTCACCGACTGCAGTAGAAACTAAGAAAGGTTCTGAGAGAGTTTCTGGACTAACATCAAACTTAACTGCTATATAAGGAGTAACAAAGGAAAGAATAGCCTCGGTATCTAACACAACATAAACATCGATATCAAAGACTCGTAACGTACCAGTGACTACATCAGGAGAATCTTCATGATCCTGGTGAGCCTGGAGAGCATAGAGCCTGTTTTGGCACTGTCCGCCACCTGTACCAGAATAGTTACCCTGTTGAGTTGGGCAACTTGCTGGTGCCGCTGAAGTTGTGGACTAAGCTCTACCATTTCCTCATTGACCCTATCTAGAAGGACAATCCCTCAACCTGTGACCAGACTTACCATAACCAAAGCATCACTCCTTCCCTGCAAGGCTCTCGTTCGAATGGTTCTTACCACACTTAGGGCAAGTTGGGTAGGTTTTGGTACCTGTAACACTCCCCTGAGACTTAGAGCCTGATGCCCTCCTTTTTTTGTCTTGTCTGAACTTGGAGGATGGAACACTAGGTGATGAATGTACTGAAGTTGAAAATTCTTGCTGACCTTACGAGCTATTTCCACCACTCGATTTCTGCTGAGAATACTCATAGTTTCCAGTCCTAGCCTTCTTATTTTCCTTAGACTGTTATCTAAGCTTATCACCCTCAACCTGCTGAGCATAAGTCATAAGCCTAGAGATACTCATATTTTCCAGTAACATAACATTTCTACACTGTCTTCACCAAGTCTGACATTCCATATAGAACCTTATTCATCTGAGCCCTGGAATCAACAACCATGTGAGGAATATACCTGGAGAGTTGGGTAAATTTGAGTCCATACTCTTGGACTGTCATGCTTCCTTGCATTAAGTTCATAAATTCCTGAGTTTTTGCCTCCCTTAGCTCTCTTGGGAAAAACCTATCCCGAAAGGTCTCACTAAAGCAATCCCAAGTGATAGGAGTTCCATATCTACCCCTATTCTCTTTCCACTAAGTATACCAGATATGAGCCACATCCTTAAGTTGGTAAGATGCTAACTCAAACCGATCATTCCCAGTTACCTGCATTACTTCCAAGATCTTCTGAACCTCATCAATGAAGTTTTGGGGATCTTCTCGAGCATACGATCCTAAGAACTCTGGCGGATTCATCCTAACAAAATCCCAAACTCTAGCTACAACTGACCCAACATTAGCATTTGCCTAAACTGGAACCCGTTGATTGTTCTGATTGGCCACTCTCAGAGCCAATATCTGAATGGCGTTCCAGAACTCTACAATTGAAACTTCTTGATCTGAGATTGGAGGAGCTGCGTTTGCGTTCTTAGCATTCGCATTCCTGGCATTAGCTCTACGAGGAGGCATGCTCACTGAAACGTAGAACGTCGAGTTAGAATGAAATTAGATCATACATTACGCATGATAAGTGTAACAAGAAAATGAAGATTTTTTCTAAAACACTTTGTAGCCTCCCTCTAATTAGATGCGGTGCACTTCACACCTATGAAAAGGACTATACTTAGTGCAGCTTTTCAGACATCCTAGGACTCTTAAACCTAGTCCTCTAATACCAAGTTTGTCACACCCCGAGTTACCCCCAAGATGCGGACACGGGACCTAGGATGACAAGTGACCCCAAGCTAACCTTGCTGGCATAATCATGAGCTTACTAAAGATAAACTGAGAAATAAAACTGATGCGGAAGCTAATCATAAATAAATCTGAAATGATGGGGGATACCCATATATTAAAACTGAATATCAAATCTGAGAGTTTAATACAAAAGAACCATCAAACTCAAATACTAAACTGAATCTAACTATGTCTGAAAATAGCCTCTAACTGCCTAGAAGTGCTGGGACATGCCCTAGCTAAGTCTAGCAAAACTGAAACTAAAACACTGAAATAATGAAAAGATAACATGGCTATTATCCTCGAAGAATGAGGTCTTACCACTGATGCTATTGAACTGGAGATCGAAAACTGATATATGTGTGATCTGACTGCTGAGGACCTGAACCTACATCATGAGAAGATGTAGCGCAGAGTATGCGTAAGTACTTGAAAGGTACTGAGCATGCAGGATAGAGTAAATCTGAAATAAACATATAACTGAACAAGGAATAACGCAAGAGTATAATCTACATATGATATCGATACTGAATATTGTGCTAATTGAATGCAATGACCAAATTTAGACATTCTGATGTTGAATACTGATTATACTGAAATGTGGTCAATGCAATGGAGTCTGACTGAACTGTGGGAGCTACTAATAACCGATAATAAAACCACATGTGTTAAATGTGGTGTACGATATATACGCCCCATCGAGAGGATGCAATATACCCGGCCAAAGGTGTAGAGGCATGCTGGTGTGATCACTAAAATGATGCCCATAGAGGGGACTTACAACCTACGTGGCACGTAGTTCCGGGACTATATGGGAGACTGGCCCTAGTCCAACTTGATATTATACTACTCCCAATAGATTAAATGATTAACAAATTATGACTGAATTCTGTAATATATTGGATAGCTCCAAACTGACATACAAACTGAGAATGCACATTAATATACTGATAAGGACACATTCAAGACTGAGGCATGTATATCTGAAATACTGAAATATCTGACCTAGCATCTGTAATTCAAGAACTAAAGAAATACATAACTAGGGTTCTAAAATTTATGCTAGAAACCAAGTAATAACATGATAATCTGATTTGGGACATGTAAATAGCTAATTCATGATAATCTACTAATGTTCTAGAAGCCCTAGGTCTAGTTGATAATAGGGAATCAAGAATCTAACTCAAATCTAGGGACCTAATGGGCGATAGGAACCCAATAGTAAAATCCCACATACCTCGTAACAAATTCCTCGAAGAAATCTTTCGATTTCGGGGCAGGAACTGATGGAATTGTGTTGTTTTCTTGATACAAATTCCACGAAGAAATCTTTCAGCCTTCTGCTTCATTTTCATGCTTTAATTTCTATGTTTTGATGCAAGATCTAACTTAGATAAGTTCTACCTATGTTTCTAGGTTAAAACTAATCAAAACCACGTAGTTTGGGGTTAAAATGACGTAGTTTAGAGGTCCAACGAAATAGGAAAAGTCTAAAACACCCTGACTTAAATTGGAAGACAAGCTGACCACGGCCCCTTTCACGGACCGTGAAAGGGACCGTGGACTATGAAGGCCCTCTTGGTCCTCACTTGGTCCTATGGTTCTGAAAGCTTGGTCCACGAGCCACTACCACAGCCCGTGTGGAGGACCACGTACCGTGAAGGTCCCCGTGGTCTTCACTTGGGCTGAGGTCTGGAGGCTCAGGGCTTAGGGCTTACTGGTTAGGCTTCACGGACGCCCCCAAAGGACCACGGACCGTGAAGGTCCCCGTGGTCTTCACTTGGGTGTGGGTGTCTAAGGAGCTGGGTAGGGAGGCTACTCGTTTTGTATGACGGACACCACCATGGCCTGTTGTCAAGACCACGGTCCGTGAAGGCGTCCGTGGTCTGACACCTGGTCCTAGTGGAGTTTGACTCCAGACCATGAGCAGGTCTACGGACCGTGGACCCTATCACAGTCCGTGAACCTTGCCATGGTTCACTGCTTCAGGTAACCTTCTTCAATTCTTTTCTAGGTCTGCTTTTCGAGGTGTTACATCTACTCATTTCAACAACAAGGAAAAGGTACACCTCTTTCCCCCTTTTTCTTTAATGAATATTGTTGGTTTTCCTTTCAATCTGAAGTGTTGCTATTTATATTTGCAAACCTTACTTATCGGAGGTGCATTTTTTGCTGGATTTGTTGGATTAATATATTTTTTAATGTTCTCTTTGCTATAAATTACCTTCTTCTACTTAAAGTTTAATTTTTATTTATTTGTTTGTTAGTGTTTGTCCTTGCCTGGTGTTTCGATGGTCCACCACCTTCCACATCTTCTATTCCAAAAATGTAAATCCATCGCCTTCCACATCATCAATTCCAAAAATCATACTCTTATGTTCAAGAGAGGTGTAATCTTTCCAAGAACAAGGAAAAGGTACACCCCATTTTCTTTCATGAATATTGTGGGTTTCCTTTCAATCTGAACTATTGCAATTAAGATTTGCAAATCTTCCTTATCCGAGGTGCGTTTTTTGTTGGATTTATATGTTTTTTAATGTTCTCTTTGCTATAAATTATCACCCTCTACTTAAAGTTAATTTTTGTTTAGTTGATTTTTTTGTGTTTGTGCTTGCCGCGTGTTTCGAAGGTCCACTACCTTCCATCTTCTATTCCAAAAACATAGATCCACCATCTTCCACATCTTCTATTCTAGAAACCTTAGTTTTATACAAAAAGAGAAATAGTTAGAAGAACAACCCATCATAGGGTAATTATAATAAAGTACACAATTATTTATATTTTGATAAATTGAAGATCCCTAGGCTTTACTGCATTTTTAAAGAATATTAGTCATGCTTGGATTAACTATGTTGATAGTTATTTTTACTTAGGACACACTGGATTTAACAAAGTTTGACGAAACAGCTTTGCATAGACTTTTGAGAAGTCATCTGCTTGATTTTGAAAGTACATGTCCCTGTTTTTTTGGCTGATTTAGTCATCGGTTGATTTTACTGTAATTAGCTTATAGGAAATACATGTCGGTGAAACTTGTAAGAGTATTCATTTGACGTAGATGATAAGACCAACAAGAGACCAAATAGAGACGCAACTGATTGCTTTCCAAATAGGATAGTTAAGTCCTATATTATTAAAGTTTATGTTTTTGTTTTAGGATGTTTGTTAGTGAAGCTTTTGTTTAATTGTTGTGTTATTTCTTTCAATTTTGTCTGGTTCATTTAGTTTTGGGTTGTAACCTGATTGTCGAGGTTCTTCACTATACCTTGTATGTTCATCCAATCGAATTCATCAAAAAACATAGAATAGCCTACTTATCTAATGATATTAATGGAACTTCCCTTCTTTATTCTCGATTTGGTAGCATTCTCCTTCTCATTTAAAGTGGCTTCCTTCCTCAAAGAAAAAGGACACCCCTCCAAATAGTTCATGTTCATTTAAGTGCAATGACTGAGCCAGACATATCATTATTCCTAAACTTTAAAGATGTCAAGTAATAACACTCTCCTATGCTCGCAAGGATACTTCCTGTTAGCTTTTTATTTATACTATCACATTTCACGAGTTTCACACATGAACAAGTAGTTGTTCTCTTTTTCTTTTCCTACCTGAACCATCACCATCTATGTATCATTCTTAATAGCTTTTTTGCGAGTTTCACCCGCGAACAATTGGTAAGCTAATGTTATGAAAAATTAGCAAACCCGTGATTCACTGAACACAACTTCTGAACAAGACATGATTCCTTAAATATCATGTTCCTTATCTTCAAACACAAGATACATGCTACAAGACAATCTAGAGGTAGTTAGACCCTATCATTTGATGATATTGGGGTGATCAAGCTTGCAGATGATCATAATTTCTCGTCCCATATATCTAACACTTTCTGGCTCGAAGTTATCAAATGGCACCTTCGTAAGGGAAACTTTCCTTTAACTTTCTAAATCACGTGCTCTGAATATCCTGTTGTATGTACCGGTATAGGAAAAGCTAATTGATGAGTTCAAGAAAGATATGATGCAAGCTTTTGAAATGTCTGATCTTGGTCTTATGACATATTTCCTTGGAACGGAGATTACACAAGGAAAATATGTGTTTTTCGTTCCCCAGAAAAAGTATGCAAAGGAAATTCTCAAGAAATTCAAAATGGAAAATTGCAAAGAGAATGTACTCCCATGAACCAAAAAGAGAAACAAAGTAAAGATGATGGAGCCGAAAAGGGGGATGAGACATACTTCAGAAGTTTCATTAGGTGTTTAATTTATCTTAGAGCAACAAGACCCGATATATTGTATGTTGTAAGTGTTTTATCAAGGTTCATGCATTGTTCTAGTCAAGTACATTTGTAGGCATCCAAAAGAATTGTGCGATGCATCAAAGGAATAATCACCTATGGAGTCAAGTTTCAGAAGAGTCAACCTGTGAATCTTTGTGGGTATTCCGACAGTGATTGGGGTGGTCCCGAGGATGATGCAAAAAGTACGTCAAGGTGCTGTTTTAGTCTTGGTTCTGGAACTTTCTCATGGGGTTGTAAGAAACAAGATATTGTAGCTCAATCTACTACCGAAGATGAGTTTGTGGCAGCTGCAACAGCAGTAAATCAAGCATTATGGCTGAAGAAAATTCTGGTTGATTTGCATATGTAACCAACTGGAAGCATCAAAGTGGTCGTGGACAATGAAGCAGCAATAGCTATATCTCACAATCTTGTGTTTCATGGAAGAACTATGCACTTCAAAATCAAGTTCTATTTCTTGAGAGAAGTGCAAAAAGATGGAGATATAACTCTTGTCTACAACAAGTCGGAAGAACAATTCGCTGATATATTCACTAAGCCTTTACCAGTCAGTAAGTTTCAACATCTCAGACAGAAAAAATGGAGTTTAAAGTTTCCAAAGCAACGAGGAGTGTTAGGAATTTGCTTTATCAACTGTAATTAATTTTACTTTTACTTCTTTATATTAGATAAGACTTAGTCAATTAGTTGTTAGCCATCTATTCCTATTATTTAGGAGTAAATTAGTGAATTAGGAATGTGCTAGTCGTGGGTTTACTGCTTTCTGCTTTCTATTTTTTATTCTAGTCTTATAAATGTAATTTGATGACATCAATAAAAATGTTCTTCTACCGATATTCTTCTTGACTTCTCTGCTCTCTAATAGCTCATACTTATGAAATTTACCAACAAACCCTTTGAATCTTTCAACTTTACTATTATTGTTCTTATTTTTCTGACTTCTATAACTGGTATTGTTATTGCTATGACGTCTAATTTTTTATTGTCTCAATGATTTTATTTTATAAGAAATGGATTAGCATTTCTATGCATTTGTTCAAAGCATTTGCCTTCTTGTAGAAAAAAAAGGAATACGTTGGAAAATATTTGTTGTATTTCTGATCATGTTCTGTACAAAAATTTATAATCAAAGCTAAGAGACGAAAACCAATCATATGCTTACAGCTGTCCTATTTCTATTGGCTAACTTGTAACAAACATTTCAAAATTGTGGAGAAGATAACTACTACACTACTGCTGAACTTATCCTAGTTTCCAACGTGTGTAAGGGCTGCTCACTATAAATTGTACACTAACAACTAAATGATTATTTGCCTCCGTTAGGGCCCATTTATGGGTAACACTCCTACCAAAGATTTTTCTATACCCAAAGCTAGATCCAGAAACTTCTTGCTAAGAGAAAAGCAGTACCATCAACTGGACCACATTCTTTATTGGTCCCATCGAGTTGGAATGCCTGATATGGATGTGTGGTAACAGGTAAAACCTGAAGGTTGATTCCATCCTTGTAGATGGAGATGCAAACTAGCTCTCTTTTTTACTAGCACAAACCATAGGTTAAGGGACGATCAACTATTTTTTGTTCTAATTAATGGCTGGCACATAATTTAATTTTCAAAAAAAATTATCCTCATTAAAACAAAAAAACAAATGTCAACAAAAATTAGAGCAACAAATTAGGAATAGAAAACATTATGACTAATTGGTCCGAAGGAAATAATTGCACTTGTTGGAAAAGCTAACAAATGCTTCATTAGCACAAACATTATGACTAATTGGTCCAAGTACTCACACTCATCTCCAAATCCCTAATTCTTCTAATTGAACAAACAATCACCACCACTAGTTGGTACTAGGACCTACATGATGAAACATATTAAGATTGTAGCATGAGTATAAAAAATGGGTAATTTGTAGACATCACGTGTCGACTGAGCAAGAAAGGTAAAAACAATATGAAAAGATAGAATCTAGAAATAGACAGAAGTCAAACCGGATATGAAAGAAAGCATACGAGCATTCCGAAAGTAAATCTAACTACACCTAAGCTAAACCTAACTGACCCCTATAAGCCTATAACATACACTCATGCACGTGTTTAAATGAAAATTAAATAGACCCTGTAAGCCCGACATGTATAAAGAGTAACTAAGTCTACAAGAGAGAAAGGCACAACAAATTCAAACCTAAGAAACAAAATTTAGGCTCCCAACCCAAGGAACCACAATATCTTATAATCCAGACAACTTCCAACCCAGCTAGCAAGAGTGATAATCAATCTAGGTCACCCAGCCATCTTGTCCACTCCCAGCCCAACTAGCAAGACTGACATGTGGGCATGTCGACTCCAAAAAGGGTCTCAAAATATCAAAGTCACCCATCTAGATAGACCACTTCAAAGCCATCCAATTAGAAAGAGAGACCGACTCCCAAAAGGATGTCGAATATGATATCAATCAATAATAAGCCACCGTGGATCAACAATCCCTCACAAGGAATCACAAGAAGTATCCAGCCTGAATAACTTTAATCCCAAGTCGCCCAAGAAAGAACAAAACCTATGGTAACACATTAGAGGTCAAAACCGATATGAAAGAAACCATACGAGCATATTTAAAGTAAATCTAAATACATCTAGGCTAAACCTAACTCGACCCCTATAAGCCTAGAATGTACACTCATGCACATGTTAAAATGAAACTCAAACAGACCCCCATAAGCCCAACATGTATAAAGAGTAACTAAGTCTATAAGAGAGAAAGGCACCACAAATTCCAGACCCAAGAAACAAAAGTCAGGTTCCCAACCCAAGTAACCACAATATCTAGTAATCCAGTCAACTTTCAGCCCAGCTAGCAAGAGTGATAATCAATCTAGGGCGCCCAGCCAGCAAGTCCACTCCAAAAAAGGTTGATTCCATCCTTGTAAATAGAGATGCAAGCTAGCTCTTCTTTTTACGAGCACAAACCATACGTTAAGGGATGATCATCTATTTTTTGTTCTAATTAATGGCTGGCACATAATTTAATTTCATAACAAGTTATCCTTATTGAAACAAAAAAAATCTCAACAAAAATAAGAGCAATGAACTAAGAATAGAAAACATTATGACTAATTGGTCCGAAGGAAAAAATTGCACTTGTTGGAAAAGCTAACAAATGCTTCATTAGATCTGAGGTATTAGTAAAACAACTGTTGCAATACTTATGCTCTGGTACTATAACAAGTTTCTCGATATTTATTGCATGCTCAAGTAAGAACTTTAAGAATTGATGGAGCTTTATTGCGTCAAAACTACGTGTACGACTACAAAATTGCATAACCTTGATATTCTTCAAATTCTGTAAGGAAACTTTGAATATGTTTTGTTCAAACGAGAGGGGCTTTTCTTCTAGCAAATCAATGTCTTCACCCTAAAAAAAAGCATGGTTCTACAAATACATAACAAGGACAAATCGGGTGAGGTGGTAAGCTTAACAACGATAGTAATGAAATTGAAGTCGTTGAGGCTGTAAGGGATCAATATACATTTGACATAAAGATATTGTGAATTGAAAACATACTGGCATATCAAGAAATATCATTAGGTTTTCCAAATTACGAGTCGATCTTAAGAGGTTGTCTAGGGGAAGGAATGTTTTGAAATATAAGAACTTATTTTCAACCATCTGCATTCCAACAACAGTAAGGAGATGTCTTTCTCTTCCAACATCAAACTGGAAATCACCTGAACATAATAATAAGGAAGAATAAAGGTAAGTACATTAATTTACAGGGCTTACAAACTAATCCTGTAGTGATTTCCTATTCTTGTAACACCTTATAGCTTAGACCAATAAAAGGAACTAATAATTAACCTCACGTACTAAATTAAAACTATATGAATTAATTAAAGGGAAGTGAATCAATAGATAATTAATTAGGTTAATTGAAAAAATGATGACCCATATCGTACAATCAAGTTGATAGGTAGAAAACACGAGCTCAATACACAATCAACATAAAAAAACTGGAGACATTTGGGACTGATAACTGACCTCGGTAAACAGGATGACAATATTAGCTCAATAGCACAACGAACACTTGCCAAAAGATTTTTCTCTATGATTTCATTCACCTCATCTAATTCATCACAGTAGAGATTAAGATTTATGAGGTTCAAAGATGACAAGTCCCGCGACTTAATTTTTATATGATTAAAACCCCATAAATCGTTAAATGTTCAGTATATGTAGCAACATTTTCAAAGCAGTGTGTATCATCTTTGATTGAATACCGATCCCCGTCAGGATAATCGTGATGGATCAATTGCAGTCATTATTAATCATGACATTGCACATATTCATTTCCTCAAAGGATAATAAACTGCCTCTCCTTAACTGCTCTACCATTAAAAAATTTAGTCTAAACTTTATGTTCAGACTTGATGATGGTGTTTCTAATTTTCCCGTAATTGACAAGTGGATTGAATTTGTTGTGAATAAGAAAGTGGAGGATTTGCGCCTGAATATATGTTATAGAAATGCTTATCCAACTCGGCATCATGACCAACCCTATAGCTTGCAAGAAGTTCTCTATAGTAGTTCATCGATTATAAAACTCAACTACAATAATTGGAGAACATTAAAAGAATGCTTACTAAATTGGACATCTCTGAAGAGTTTAACGCTGGAAACTTTGTTAATTCGAGATGAACACATTAAACAAATACTATATGGATTTTGTGCAAACGATGAAAACCAAATAATCCATATGGATTCAATGATTCCAATTCACGATAATTTTACATTATTTGTTTAATGTGTTTATCCCAGATAAACAAACTTTTCAGCATTAAACTCTTCAGAGATGTTTAATTTAGTACGCAATCTTCTCATATTCTATAATTATTGCACTTAAGTTTTATAATCGATGAACTACTATAGAGAACTTCTGGCAAGCTATAGGGTTGGTCATGCCCAGTCGGATAAACAATTCTATAACGTATATTCAGGTGTAAATTCTCCACTTTCTTATTCACAAAAAATTCAAGACACTTGTCAATTACGGGAAAATATGACAGACCATCATCATATTTGAACACAAAGTTTAGACTGAACATTTTAATGGCTAAGGAGAGGTAGTACATTATCCGTGAAGGAAATAAATTTGTGCACTGCTGAGCTATCTATATAAATGACCATACTCCTCGGTATCATAAACAACATTGTTGATAGAAGTCCAAAAGTGTTACCAATCTTTAGAGAGAGTAGTGTGGTCGAACAACTTGTGGAACATCGCATCATACTCTGACACACTCATGGGAGCACTGCTCTAACCTATAGAACTGATCTTGAGGTGATCATTGAAGTTACGAGGGATGAGCCAAGCTAAAAAAAAATGTCAGAAAACTTGGTCCAGGTGAAAAGAGAAGACCTAACTAAACTGGTCTAAATGAAGGTATGCCACGACTTACTAGCTGACCTTTCTAAAAGATACGCCATGAATTTGGCTCCTCTCGACTCCACTAGACCTAGAATATTCTCTCGCTAATGGCAAGTTGTAAGAAACTTGTGGGTATCCCCACCCAAAACCTTAAAAACCTTAGAGGTTAGACTATGAGAAATACTCCAAGCATCTTCTTCTTTAAAGGTATGGCTTCAGCCACATTCACGGGTTGGGCACCTCTAGGTGGTACCTGGACCTGAGGTGCCTCTGTTGTAGGCTGATCCTCTAGCGCTAGTGAAGTTGCAGCTCTATCCTGCTACATGCCCCAAGAACAATCAGAAGTTGTACAATGGTTTCCTGAAGGTACGGAGCCATAGAGGGTCCAGGTGATGACTAATTAACGTTTTAAAGACACTTCATCCAATTCTAAGTGTCAAATGAGTTGGGGTTGAATCCCACAGGGAGTGGTACCTGTTTGAGAGTCAAATAGGAAGTACGAACATGGTCATCTCAATATAGGAATAGACATTATCGAATAAAAACATAATTCAAATAAGGGGGTGACACAAATGTCAAATAACAGGGGGTTTTGGTTTGAAATTAGAAACTACAGCAACAACAACCAATAAGAAATATGAATATGAGATGGATTCTTGGGATGCGATTCGATTATAGGCTAATGTTGACAAATGGGTAATTGCAACTGTTAGGATATAGCTGAATTTTACTGAATAGGTTAAACTATAGAGAAGGTAAACTTTCTCTCGAACATTTTATCTTAAATCAAGTTCATTTCTCTCAAACATTGACAAACATGCAAAATAAGGACAATATATGCCTTAGCCCATTCACTCTCTCGAGCTTAGTGTGTGGAAAAGGGTTTAGGATTTACTCTCTCGAGCTGAACCCATGACAACCAAATACCCAGTGACCATCAATCAAGAATCTTGGTTTTAAAAACTCTCTCGAGCAAGCCAAAAGCACAAAGGTAGAAATGCATTAGCAACTACAATTCGTAAATTAAACAACAAATAATGATTGAAATCACTTCTAAACAGCATTTAAACTGACAATCAGTAATACCCATAAGCTAAATCAGCCCATACTCGCACCCTAAGAATTGGAGTTTTAGCTAGACATCATAAAAAGATAGAAATTGTTACCAAACTAAGTTTCCATCAACTGGATAACATTAATTTCGTCTTTACAATGCTCCAACATGAAGTATCTTAAAGACCCACTTTTAATTTCTCAAAAGTGAAAAGTTTCAAAACTCCAAAGCTTAGGAAAAACTAGTATCAATACTCAGAGTTGTATTATCCAAACTAAATAATTCTCTAATGAAAATCTGATAATGAATAATATGATTCAAAAGATACTAAAATAAATATTCAAAAATGTATTTATAGTCGCCAAAAATGTTTTGCAACGAGCCACTCGGCGAAATAAGTCGGGCTCATTGATACACTCGGCGTCCGCCTTTTGGTCAAGTTCATCGCCTTCTCGCCTTCGTCTTCAGCATCCTCAAAGTCTGTAACTTTAGGCAATCCAAAACTGCAATGCGGAAACACTCGGCGATCCACCGACGGCTCCTTTCTCCCGCCAACTTGGTTCTTTCCTTTAGGGCTTGGCACACTGGAACTTTAGGTGGTCAAATGGCCATTCGGCGACTCGCCAATGGACTCGGTCATCACCAAGCCTTCATTTCTTTGTTCTTTCAGCTGCTTTGTTCCTTTTTGCAAATTAGTGTCCATGCTTAGTTCCTCAATCCATATACCTGGAAATCAGGGGTTTTACATCAGTTATTGGCACAAATTAAGCATTTGAAGACACTAAATCATTGTAAATAAGCCCTAAATGAGTCAAAATCTCTAACTCATCAACACCCCCAACTTAAACTTTTGTTTGTCCTAAAGTAAAACTCAAGTTCATCAGTTCAAAAAGGATGTCTCAAACAGTGCTACACAACACTCAATCATGAATGCACACAACAAGACTCAACTTACACAAGCAAGGATCAATTGTGCACTCAAAGTTTCAAGTTGTGACTCACCATTACCGAAGATTATCAAGTTCACAATACTTTCTTCAAATGTAAGTTCAAGCTTAACAAAGGTGCTTAAATGCCTTCACACTAAGAATGAATCCATATTCACACAATATTCATCACAATTTATAGCTTCGGAATCACAATCAACACTCACACTCACAAAGATGAACAGATGCATGACTTCACCCATAGGTTTGCCCTTATTTTCCAACCAACAATCTTTTCAGCTCACTCAAGATTAAAAAAAAAAGGTCTTTTAAAGGCTTGTAACGGGGTTGAGTGCAAAGGTATGGTCATTTAGGCTCAATGGTTGTAATCCTAATGAAATGTGGTATGAACAATTCTTTCTTTCCTTTTCTTCAACATTTTCACTCATGCTCCAAAGTCAGCCCATTATTTACTTTTCATGGACTACCAAACACCCCATTTCTTTTTCCATTTTCACAAATTTATTCCACAACTTTTTCATTCTTTTTCTTTTTCATTGTTCTTTCTTTTTCTCTACTCTTTTTTTTTGTATGGAGGGGTTTCATCTTTTTCACAATCATCGATCCAAGGGGGACTCCTTTGCATTTCTTGATTTACCTTCTTTTTTCACCACACCCACAACTTAGGTTTTTGGCCTAAGTTGGCTATTCACAAACCACAACTCATGAGGATTATGAGCGAAGGGATAAAGAGGGGTCACATTTGTATCAAGTTTCTTCCAAGAAAAGGGCTAAGGCTCAATGGGTGTTCAAGCAAAGTTCACACATCTCACAAGGTTTTCCACAAAAGAGGTATAATGTCAAATTGCTTCACTCTTTAAAATTGTTTCCTAAGATCATTTCAAGAGCTTGCATCACTTAGTTAACTAGACCAACAGGGCAAATTCTAGGTGTCATCAAACATGGTTCACGGTAAGCTCATCACACAAGGCATTGGCACGAATATCAAATAAGACTCCACACTTTCGCTAGTGTGCAATGTTCGTCACAAGAGACTCATTCGATAACCGGCTAGTCACAACGAGATGCAAAATGTTCACATATTGTCTATGCAACTCCATTTGTCCTCATTGTAACAACACATTCATTTTTGTTCTATTGAAAACACTATTCAAGTCATCGGTATTGATCAACACCGATACTTAAATTGGCAAAAGAACAACCACATTCAAACACAATCAAGAGGTGGCACAAATTTTTCAAAAGGATAAAAAACCATTTACATTTAAAACAAGGAGCCACAAGCTCCAACATCCATAAAAATAGTGTTAAAACAAAACTTTTCAGCACAAAACCTAGTATATACAAAAAATAGTAATCCAAGAGGTAGATATGGAAATACCTCAACCAACCATAAATAAACAACAATTTTCCCTCAAATGCAATAAAAATATCCAAAAATCAATAAAAATGTGACAAAGAGGGAGGTAAAGAGGGGTCATGTCTAAATAGTCGCTCCGTCTGTCGGGTCATCAGTGCCCGGTGAAACATCATCACTGTTAACACCCTTAGGGTCAGCCAAGGGAGTGTCTGCCAAAAAGATCTGCACAACTGACTCTACCATGGCCTCCTCAATCTCTATAAGGCCCTCGTAAGACGCCTATTCATCAACAACCAGCTGCTCTTTATCGGTCTCAGCCTCAGACTCAGAAGCTACCTCGTCCGATCTAACCTCATCTCCAACTGTAGCCGGAGGCATATCTGGCACAACTGGCATATCAGGGATCTCCACTGTCCCAAAAATCATCGACATTTCGGTGGAATTCAACTGGTCCATATCTCTCCTCAACACAGCAATAGCGGCTTTTAGAGTCGTCACCTCCTTAGTGACCCCTTGTCCTTTCTCACAAACTGTTATCTGTGCCGCAAGGGCATCAGTCGTCGCACTCAAGGGTGTCACAACATCATCAAGAGCCCTCTCAACCATGCTAGGAATGGTGGCCTAAATTCTGGAAGCGCGTCTATCAGCAGAATGGGCTAGCTGCCCCATCCATAGTAATGTAGCCTGAGTAAGCGGGGGTCGGGAGATAGCAACAACAACAACAGTACCAGATCTGGGAGGCAAGGAAGCAGTAGAGGTACAAGGCGTCATAGAAGGGGCAGTGCTAGATATACCTGAAGGCCCAGGGGACAGAGTAGGAAAAGGTGCCTCTACAGGTAGTGCATCAGTGCCCAAAATCGAGGATGTGTCCACCGAGGCTGCCTTCTTCTTCTCAGCCTCATCTTTCAAGTAATCTGTCTCAATCCTCTAGATGTCGGTAGAAGATGTGGGAATCACTTCCACATCCTTTTTCTCATCTCTAGGTACCCGAGCTCACCTACACAATTTAGTGATCAGTACTGGGAACGAAAGTGAGGTTTGGCGCTGTTTGGCCCTTATGACCATCTCCTGCGCAATGATCATTCCCTAGTTCACCCTTGTCCCATCAATGATGCAACCAAGACATGTTGGTTTTGCATGGCGGAGAATCAACTCATTCTAGGATGGCATGATGGTACTGGTAATTAAGCCAAACAAGAACCTTGTTGCGATGTTGAGGTCCTTGTTTACAATAAATGCTCCAAACTCCATCCTCTTAGGAACACCGTCAGAGATCAAAGGAGCCAACCACTTTTTCATATTTCCCAATGTATTCATCCTGATTATGTACTAACAGCCATCCTCAATCTTCTTCGTCAATTCAAAAGTGAGATGTGAGACCTGATCCTTACGGATATACCAAGCCTGATTAATTGTGGTCACACCATCAAAAAGTTGGGTTGCTATAACGTAAGGTTGTTACATCAAACCTCCTAGAGAAAGCTGGTTAGCTACACCCTTGTTCACTGAATAAAGGTTTCGGTAAAAATTTTGCAGCAAAACTATGTCGGGCAAACCATGAGTTGGGCATTGCAGCACCAACTTCTTGAATTGTAGCCAAGTCTCATGAATTGGCTCACCCTCTAAACGCTTGAAGCTTTGGATGTTGTCTCGAAGTGTCATCATCTTCCAAGGAGGTAAAAATTGCACTTGACAGGTGGTGACAAGCTCTTCCCATGAAGTGATTGGGTCTCGTGGCAATTTAGCCAGCCACTTACATGCCAATCCCATTAAAGAAAATGGGAATAACCTCAACCGAGCTGACTCTTGGGATATGTTCTTGAAGGAGAACGGCCCGCAAGCATCAACAAAGTTTTTAATATGCACATGGGGATCCTCATGAGCCAGCCCACCGAACAACCCTTTCAATTGCGAGAGCTGCAACATAGTACTTGTAATATGGAACACATCGTTCCTTTCAACCTGAGGCAAGCGAATGGCACCAATTCCACCCATTAGATGAGGGTCATTAACATTAGGCTCATTGAAATCGTTGAGATTGTCAATGTCATATTTATGGCCCACTTGGCTACCATTGCTTCCGTTCACACTCATTTCCTCCGTTCAATACAACAACACACAAACCAAAAAAAAAAGTAGATTCAACTATAACTAAGAAGAACAAAATTCAACTTCACCAAGAGAATCTCAACCAACACCACTCCCCGACAACGACGCCATTTTGATTAACGTTTCAAAGACACTTTATCCAATTCTAAGTGTCAACGATCGCTAGTCAGTATATAACCCAACTAAATGAATTGGGGTCGAATCCCACATGTAGTGGTACATGTATGAGAATCAAATAGGAAGTACGAACATGGTCATCTGAATTATAAGAATAGACATTATCGAATAAAAACATAATTCAAATCCGAGGGTGACACAAATGTCAGATAATAGGGGGGTTTTGTTTGAAATTAGAAACTATAGTAGCAACAACCAATAAGAAATATGAATAGGAGATGGGTTCTTGGGATGTGATTATATTATAGGCTAATGTTGATAAATAGGTAATTGCAACTGTTAGGATATAGCTTAATATTAGTGAATAGGCTATAGAGGAGGTAAACTTTCTCTCGAACAATTTACCCCGAATCAAGTCGATTTCTCTCAAACATCGACAAGCATGAAAAATAAAGACAACCTACGCCTTAGCCCATTCACTCTCTCGAGCTTAATGTGTGGAAAAGGGTTTAGGATTCACTCTCTCGAGTTGAACCCATGACAACCCAATACCCAATGACCATCAATTAAGAATCATGGTTTTAAAACCTCTCTCTCGAGCAAGCCAAAAATACAAAGGTAGAACTGCATTTGCAACTAGAATCCTTAAATTAAACCATAATTAATGATTTAAATCATTTCTAAACAACATTTTAACTAACAATCAGCAATACCCATAAGCTAAATTAGCTCATAATCACACCCCAAGAATTGGGGTTTTAGTAAGACATCAAAAAAAGATAGAAATCATTACCAAACTGAGTTTCCATCAATTAGGTAAGATTAATTTAGTCTTTACAATGCTCCAAAGTGAAAAGAATCTCAAAGACCCACTTTCAATTTCTCAAAAGTGAAAAGTTTCAAAATTCCAAAACATGGGAAAAACTAGTCTCAATAATCAGAGTTCTATCTCCAAACTAAAAATTCTCTAATGAAAATTTGTTAATGAAAAATATGAATCAAAATATAATAAACTAAATAATCAAAAACTATTTAGATTCGCCAAAAATGTGTTGCGAAGAGCCAATCGGTGAAATAAGTCGAGCTCGGCACCGCCCTTTGGTCAAGTTCATCGCCTTCTCGCCTTGGTCTTCATAATCCCTAAGGTCTGTAAATTTAGGTGATCCAACACTGCATCGCAGAACCACTCGGCGATCTGCCGACTACTCATTTCTCCCGCCGACTTAGTTCTTTCTTTCAGGGCGTGGCACACTGGAACTTTACACGGTCAAATGACAATTAGGCGACTCGCCAAATGGACTTGGTCTTTTTGCAAATTAGTGTCCATGCGTAGTTCCTCCATCGATATACCTGGAAATCAAGGGTTTTACATCAGGTATTGCCACAAAATAAGCATTTGAGGACACTAAATCATTGTAAATAAGCCCTAAATGAGTCCAAATCTCAGACTCATCAATGGTTGAGATGGCCCCGACCCCGCTGATTGAACTGGAACTTAAACTACTAAAGGGTCAGATGATGCCTCCAGACCTCCCTCTCTTGAGGGCTAGTGCTGCACTCCTGGCCGGCAGTAGAGGTCGAACACTTCATCAACCTGTCGTATGGTGTGTATGAACCATCCTCTGAAAAAAATGAAACAAGTGAGATTTCAAGAAAACAACTACACATACGATGCATGAAAGCGATACAAAAGAGGATAAATTCCTAAAGACACCCTATCACCTCCTAAAGATAGGATACAAATATCTCCACACAGATCTAGAAATCTCTAATATGTATTAGCTCTGTATAAGTGAGATTGGCAAATATAGGGCTCTGATACCAACTTTTCATGACCCGACTCCTCGAGTCATGAGAGCATATAATATAACCCTCAAGTACGGAAACTAATGTGTATCCTAGAATATCAAGCAATAAGTATAAGGGTACAACTAAATAGAAATCAAACTAAACCACCAAACAAAACAAAAGCGAGAGAAAACAAAAAACAATATACAAAAGGTCCCTCCCATAACCTAGAAATCAGAAGTAAAGAGTTGCCTAAAAATAAGAGTAAAAATCGTAAAAGTAGACAAAAACAGAGCATGTTCAAAAATGAAAAAGACAAGCTAAATCAGTACAAAATGAGATAAGTTAATGGAAGGGACCAAATCCCTAATTCTTCTAGTTGCACAAATAATCACCGCACCTGCATGACGAAACAGATTAAGATTATAGCATGAGTATAAAAACTAGGTACTTTGTAGACATCACTTGTCGACTAAGCATGAAAGGTAAAAACAATACGAAAAGATAAAATCTAGAAACAGATAGAGGTCAAAGCGGATATGAAAGAAAGCATATGAGCATACCGAAAGTAAATCTAAGTACACCTAAGCTAAAGCTAACTGACCCCTATAAGCATAGAACATACATCCATGCACATGTTTAAATGAAAATCAAAAAGACCTTGTAAGCCCGACATGTATAAAGAGTAATTAAGTCTATAAGAGAGAAAGGCACCACAAATCCAAACCCAAGAAACAAAATACAGACTCTGATGAGTCCAAGATTTGGACTCATTTAGGGCTTTATTTGGATAGATTTAGTATCGTCAAATGCTCATTTTGTGCCAATAACTAATGCAAAATCCTTGATTTCCAGGTATTTGGGTTGAGGAACAAGACATGGACACTAATGTGTAGAAAGGAACAAAGCAGCTGAAAGAACAAAGAAATGAAGGTCTAGTGATCACCAAGTCCCTTTGGCGAGTCACCGAATGGCCATTACCTCGCCTAAAGTTCCAATGTGCCAACCCCTGAAGGATAAAATGAAGTCAGCGAGAGAAATGAGCAGTCGACGTGTTGCCGAGTGGTTCTGCGATGCAGTGTTGGATATCCCAAAGTTTCATAAATTGAGGATGCTGATGACCAAAGCAAAAAAGCGATGGAACTGACCAAAGTGCCGATCGCCAAACTAATCTGCGGCCTGACTTTCTGTGCCGAATGTTCCTTCACAGCACATTTTTGGCGACAATAAATACATTTTCAAACATTAAGTTTAGGAGCAGATTTTAATCTTAAGAAATATTTTTGAGTTTTTTACGTTGAACTTTGAGTATTGATAATATTTTTCCTTAGATTTGAAGAATTGAAGTTTTCCATTTTTGAGAAATTGGAAGTGGATCGTTGAGATTCTTCAATTTGGACCTTTCTAAAGACGAAACTAATCTTACACAGTTGATGGAAACACAATTTGGTAACGATTTCTATCTTTTTATGATGTCTACCTAAAACCCCAATTCTTGGGATGTGATTATGGGCTAATTTAGTTTATGGGTATTACTAATTGTTAGTCTAAATGTTCTTTAAAAGTGATTTCAATCAGTAATTGTGGTTTAATTTAAGAAATTGTAGTCGCAAATGTAATTCTACCTTCGTGCTTTTGGCTTGCTCGAGAGAGAGGTTTTAAAACCAAGATTATTGATTGATTGTCTGTGGGTATTGGGTTGTCATGGGTTCAGCTTAAGAGAGTGAATCATAAACCCTTTTCCACACATTCAGCTAGAGAGAGTGAATGGACTAAAGTGCAGGTTGTTCTTATTTTGGTGCGTGTTGGTGTTCGAGAGAAACAGACTTGATTCGTGGCAGATTGTTTGAAAGAAAGTCTATCCCCTCTATAGTCTAGCTTATTCACTAATATACAACCATTGTCTAATAGTTGCAATTACCCATTTATCTGTATAAGCCTATAATCGAATCACATCCCAAGAACCCTTCTCAATATTGTTATTTTTTCTTTATTGCTATTGTAGTTGATATTTTCAAAAAAAAAAAACCCTGTTATTTGACATTCATGTCACCCCCTTAATTTGAATTTTGTTTTTGTTCTTAAATATCTATATCTATGATTGATTTGATCATATTCATACTTTCCTATTTATTCTCAAAAACATACCACTCCCTGTGGAATTCCACCCCAACTCATTTAGTTGGGTTATTATACTGACTAGCGATCATTGACACTTAGAATTGGATGAAGTGTCCTAATAAGTGAAATCATGCTCCCAACACAACTAACCAAAATATCTAGTAATCCAGTCAACTTCCAGCCCAACTAGCAAGAGTGATAATCAATCTAGGTCGCCGTCCCATCTAGCTAGTCCACTCCCAGCCCAACTAGAAAGACTTACACGGGGGAATGTCGACTCCTAAAAGGGTCTCAAATATCAAAGCCGCCCATCTAGACAGACCACTTCAAAGCCATCCAACTAGAAAGAGTGTACCGAGTGGTGTTGACTCCCAAAAGGATGTCGAATATGAGATCAATCAATACTAAGCCACCGTGAATCAATGTCCCCTCAAAAGGAATCACAAGACCTATCCAGCATGAATAACCCTAATCCCAAGTCGCCTAAGAAAGAACAAATGTTATGGTAACACATCGGAGGTCAAAACGGATATGAAAGAAAGCATACAAGCATGTTGAATATAATCTAAGTACATCTAGGCTTAACCTAACTAGACCCCTATAAACCTAATATACACTTATGCAGATGTTAAAATGAAACTCAAACAGACCACAGTAAGCCCGACATGTATAAAGAGTAACAAAGTCTACAAAAGAGAAAGGCACCACAAATCCAAACCCAAGAAACAAAAGTCAGGGTCCCAACCCAAGTAACCACAATGTCTAGTAAGCCAGTCAAGTTCCAGCCCAACTAGCAAGAGTGATAATCAATCTAGGCCGCCCAGCTAGCTAGTGATTACATCCTTGTATAGGGAGATTCAAACTAGTTCTCCTTTTTGCGAGAACAAACCATAAGTTAAGGGACGATCAGCTGTTTTTTGTTTTAATTGATGGATGGCACAAAATTTAATTTTCCTAACAAGTTATCCTTATTAACACAAAAAAAAAAATGTCAACAAAAATAAGTGAAACAAACTAGGAATAGAAAACATTATGACTAATTGGTATGAAAGAAATAATTGCACTTGTTGGAAAAGCTAACAAATGTTTCATTAGATTTGGGGTATTAGTAGAACAATTGTTGCAGTCCTTATGCTCTGGTACTATAACAAGTTTATCGGGATTTATTACATGCTCGAGTAAGAACTTCAAGAATTGATGGAGCTTTATTGCGTCAAAACTAAGCGTACGACTACAAAATGGCATAACTTTGACATTCTTCAAATTTTGTAAATGAACTTTGAATATGTTTAGTTCAAACAAGAGGTACTTGTCTTCCAGCAAATCAATGTCTTCGCCCTAAAAAAAGCATGGTACTACAAATACAGAACAAGGACAAATCGGGTTAGGTGGTAAGATTAACAAATATAGTAATGAAATTGAAGTCGTTGAGGCTGTAAGGGATCAATATATATTTGACTGAAAGATATTATGAATTGAAAACATATTGGCATATCAGGAAATATCATTAGGTTTTCCAAATTATGAGCCGAAATTAAGAGGTTGTCTAGGGGAAGGAAAGTTTTGAAATACAAGAACTTATTGTCAACCATCTGCATTCTAGCAACAGTAAGGAGATGTCTTCCTCTTCCAACATCAAACTGGAAATCACCTTAATAGAAGAATGAGGCAGAATAAAGGTAAGTGCATTGATTTACATGGCTTAGAAACTAAACCAATAGTTATTTCCCATTCTTGTAACACCTTATATCTTAGACCAATAAAAGGAATTAATATTTAACCTCACGTACTAAGTTAAAACTTTATGAGTAAATTAAATGGAAGTGAATCAATAGATAATTAATAAAATTAATTGAAAAAATCTTGACCCCCATCGTACAATCAAGTTGATAGGTAAAAAATAGGAGCTCAATTTACAATAAACATAAAAAGGCTGGAGACATTTGGGACTTATAACTGACCTTGGTAAACCAAGATGACAATATTAGCTCATTCGCACAACGAATGCTTGCCAAAAGATCTTTCTCTATGTGCTCATTTATTTCATCTAATTCATCACAGTAGAGATCAAGATTTGCGTGGTTCAAAGATGAAAAGTCCCTAGGCTTAATTTTCAGATGATTAAAACCCTAGAAATGGTTAAATGTTGAACATATGGAGAAATAATTTCAAAGCAGCACGTATCACAATCGAGTGAATACCGATCCATGTCAGGATGATCGTGATGGATCAATTGCAGTCATTATTAATCATGACACTGCACATATTCATTTCCTTAAGGGATAATATACTGCCTCTCCTTAACTGCTCTACCATTAAAAAATTTAGTCTAAACTTTATGTTCAGACTTGATGATGGTGTTTCTAATTTTTCCGTAATTGACAAGTGGATTGAATTTGTTGTGAATAAGAAAGTGGAGGATTTGCGCCTAAATATATGTTATAGAAATGCTTACCCGACTCAGCATCATGACCAACCCTATAGCTTGCAAGAAGTTCTCTATAGTAGTTCATCGATTATAAAACTCAACTACAATAATTGGAGAACATTAAAAGAATGCTTACTAAATTGGACATCTCTGAAGAGTTTAACGCTGGAAACTTTGTTAATTCGAGATGAACACATTAAACAAATAATGTCAAATTGTTCTTAATTGGAATCTATATGGATTTTATGCAAACGATGAAAACCAAATATTCCATATGGATTCAATGATTCCAATTCAGGATAATTTTGCATTATTTGTTTAATGTGTTTATCCCGGATAAACAAACTTTTCAGCATTAAACTCTTCAGAGATGTTTAATTTAGTACGCAATCTTCTCATATTCTATAATTATTGCACTTAAGTTTTATAATCGATGAACTACTATAGAGAACTTCTGGCAAGCTATAGGGTTGGTCATGCCCAGTCGGATAAACAATTCTATAACGTATATTCAGGTGTAAATTCTCCACTTTCTTATTCGCAGAAAATTCAAGCCACTTGTCAATTACGGGAAAATATGACAGACCATTATCATATTTGAACACAAAGTTTAGACTGAACATTTTAATGGCTAAGGAGAGGTAGTATATTATCCGTGAAGGAAATAAATTTGTGCACTGCTGAGCTATCTATATAAATGACCATACTCCTCGGTTTCATAAACAACGTTGTTGATAGAAGTCCAAAAGTATTGCCAATCTTTAGAGAGAGTAGATGTTTTGAACGTGTCTGTTATCTTTATCCTAACGCGAACTCATGGAATCATACAAATAGAAGTCAAGGTTACCTTATGTGTTCGTGATGTTAAAACTATTATTGAGAGCAAGGTTGGCTACTCACTTCAGAATATGGACCTTTTTATTGGAGAACATAAACTAGATGATAAGAAGAAATTGTATTAGTATGAGATCAAAGAAGAGTGTTTCTTAAAATTATTGAAAGCATATGGATCAATTGTCTTGGAACCTATTGAATAAGTTTATGATCACGAGATAACTTATTTCTCGAACCCTTAGCATAAGTTATATCGTGATTAGTTATCTCAAGTTGATGATCGGTCAGACGACTTGTGTTTGCTACAATATTTTCAAACATATTTGCAATATTTTGACATTGTTTCTTTTTTATCTATCTTATTCAAGAAGAATGTGACATCTTTCGAGATTTGGAAACAATTTAACTTTTATCGCTTTTATTTTACCCTTACAGTGTGTTTTATTTTACTTTTTATAATCTTTTTCCCTGGATTATGTTTTTTTTTCTATTCAGTTGGTGAGTGAAAAAGTATTTTAAAGAAAATATATATATTAAATATTATAGTTGGATCTATCGATTGGCTCAAACTGCTTGTGAAGTTAAGCAGACTTACTACGAACTGGAAATTAAATGTGTTTAGCCATACTACGTGTCTTGTGTACGAGTCCATCAAAATTTCAACAAAAATTTAATTTGAACACATAATTTTAAAGTGTAGCGAGTTCAACAACTAAAAAATTTAAAGATCAAACTCATCAAATTTAAATTTTAGATCTACGTCTGCTTATAATGTGAGACAATGTTAGATAAACAAAAATAATTTGTAGTGGTCAATTTATCGACCTCTGGTCTATTAACAAAAATATAGAAACGCTTTAATTAAATATGCAAAATAAGCAGTAGCAATTTTAGAAAGGGAGAATACAAAAAATAGCAACAAAAACATCATTACAATCGATGAAAATACAAGGAAAAAATATCAAAATCAACAGATAATGTAAACATAAAAACTCACAAAAAAATTCTAGCCTGAAGGAGGATATTTTATTTATAAACTCAAAAGTTATATTTCTGTGTGTTCCTGTATATTGAAAATAACTAACAATATCCCTATTTATAATAGTAAACAACCAAACTAAACTAAGACTAAAAAATCTATTCCTATATGAACTAGGAAATACAAATCCTAACAAGACATTAATTAAATAAATATGAAAATAACAACTCCTAAATAACTCAGGATTCCTACTCCAACTTTGAATTACTATTTCCAACATTCTCCTGTGATTAAAAGTTATATACTTTTGCCTCTTTCTTCTTGTCATTGTTTTTGTATTGAAAAACACTTTTCTTCAATCTTCAATTTTTTTGTTGTCATTGGTGCTATATTGAAAAACTTCTGTTCAATCCTCAATTGTTGGAGTAGTTCTCTTCAATTCTCATTTTTTTCTTGGTTGTGTCGAAACACATTCTCTCCAACTTCCAAGTTTTAGAGCCCTTTCTTTTTAACTCACGATATTTTTTTCTTGATTTTGTTGGAGCACTTCTCTCCAACTTTCAAGTGTTGGAGCACTTTTTCTCCAACTTTTGATATTTTTTCTCTTAGTTGTGTTGGTGCACTTCTGTCCAACTTCCAAGGTTGATGCATTTCCCACCAATGCATTTTCTATTTATTTTTTTGTTATTTGGTGTTGGAACACTCTCTCTCCAACTATCATTGATGCCCTTCCCATCAACTTCTTTTTTTGTTTTTTTAATTATTTTGGTGTTGGACCACTCTCTCGCCAACTCTCGCTGATGCCCTTCCCATAACTACTTTTCTTTTTGTATTTTTTTAAAAAAATTTGTTGTTTGAACACTCTCTGTCCAACTCTAGTTGCTTTCCTTCCTAGCAACTCTTTTATTTTTTACTTTCTCTAACTTTTAATTTAGAGAAGAGTTTCTTCCTCTTGTGCTTGGTCGCACTTCTTTAAATCTGCAATCTTTTTGTAATTATTTCCTCTTATCATGTTCTTCTCATGCATATATTATCCGTCTAGCTTTTGTCAACACGATCATTGGCCAGACGGGCGGCATATATGGGTCATAACCGCCCGCCGGCAAAAGAAAATTTAAGATCTTTTACCAGGCTCTTATATCAATTTGAAGGAGGATATTTTATTTATAAACTCAAAAGTTCTATATGTTTCTCTATATTTTTGTGTGTTCCTGTATATTGAAAATAACTAACAATATCCTTATTTATAATAGTAAACAACCAAATTAAACTAAGACTAGAAAATCTATTTCTATATGAATGTCACACCCCGAGCTGACACTCTGGGTGGACCGACACTCGAGAACTATTTCTGATGCCCAAGCAAACCCTTGGCCTGGCTCAAAACTCAGCGGAAGACTTATTCAACAATATATGAACTCAAAAGTAAAAGGTTTCTCAAAAGTCTCAAGTTATTAACACAAAATATTTAGAAAAACATTCAACTGGCCAAGAGAGGCAACTTAACAATTTATTAATAAGAAATATGAAAAAGACATAATTTACATCTAAACTAGTTCCGAAAAGTCAGTTACATGCTTAAACTAATATGGTGACCTATTAACACCTTTGCTACTAAATAGTGAATTTTTTACCCCATGAGACGTGTAGCACCACTCTCACAATAGGAGGTGTATCACCCTTGTGCCACATCAATGCCATGTCACTGCCATATCAGATGCCATGTCAAATATTGACTAAAATTCTCCATGTCATTCAATTCTTTCTTTTTCAATGAAACCACTACCATTGCCGCCAAGTACTACCAAATCTATATATTTCACAAAGACAATCAAAATGGTCACCACAAATTCACCATTGAAATCATACATCATTATGGCCACAAAAATTATAAAGATCCACCATAAAATTTGACACCGATAAACAAACTCATCTCCAAAATAACATCATCACCATCAAAAGGTACAAATCCACCACTAAATATCTCTACTTTCATTGTCAATATCGATTGTTTCTTCTCTACCACCTTTAATACCCACCCCTCATCAACAATCCATCATTATATTTTATTTTTTTAATTTAATCATCAATTTTATCAACAACCAAGAAAATCGAAGAGAAAAATCAAATACAATGAAAATGGTGAAATTGAATAAA
>JAJOOR010005851.1:40000-51573 GCA_036250505.1 Solanum acaule
AAATTACCACTTTCTACTTAAAGTTAATTTTTATTGAGTTGATTTGTTACTGTTTGTGCTTGCTGCGTGTTTCGAAGGTCGAATGCCTTCCATCTCTTCTATTCCAAAAATGTAGATCTTCCACCTTCCATATCTTCCATTCAAAATATCTTAGTTTTATGTTCCAGAGAGGTCTACTCCTTCCAACAACAAGGAAAATGTACACCTCTTTCCCCGTTTTCTTTCATGAATATTGTGGGATTTCCTTTCAATCTAAATTGTTTATATTTAGATTTGCAAATCTTCCTAACCAGAGGTGCATTTTTGCTGGATTTGGTTGATTTATAAGTTTTTCAATGTTCTCTTTGCTATAAATTACCACCTTCTACTAAAAGTTAATTTTTATTTAATTGATTTGTTAGTGTTTGTTCTTGCCGCATGTTTCGAAGGTCCACTGCCTTCCACATCTTTTATCCCAAAAATGCAGATCCACCACCTTCCACATCTTCCATTCCAAAAATCTTAGTTTTATGTTCCAGAGATGTCTACTCCTTCCAACAACAAAGAAAAGGTACAACTCTTTCCCCTGTTTTCTTTCATGAATATTGTGGGTTTTCCTTTTAATTTTAAGTGTTGCTATTTAGATTTCAAAATCTTCGTTATCGGAGGTGCGTTTTCTGCTAGATTTTTTGGATCTATATGTTTTTCAATGTTCTCTATGCTATAAATTACCACCTTCTACTTAAAGTTAATTATTATTTAGTTGATTTGTTAGTGTTAGTGTTTGTACTTGCCGCGTGTTTCGAAGGTTCACTGCCTTCCACATCTTTTATTCAAAAAATGTTGATCCACCGCTTTCCACATCTTCAATTCGAAAAATCTTAGTTTTATGTTTCCAATAGGTCTACTCCTTCCAACAACAAGGAAAAGGTACAACTCTTTTCTCCGTTTTCTTTCATGAATATTGTGGGTTTTCCTTTCAATCTGAAGTGTCTCTATTCATATTTTCAAATATTCCTTACGAAAGGTTCGTTTTTTGTTGCATTTTTGTTGGATTTATATGTTTTTCAATGTTTTCTTTGCTATAAATTACCACCTTCTACTTAAAGTTCATTTTTCTAGTTGATTTGTTAGTGTTTTTTCTTGCTGCGTGTTACGAAGGTCCACCGCCTTCCACATCTTCTACTCCCAAAATTTAGATCCACCTCCTTCCCCATCTTCCATTCCAATAATCTTAGTTTTATGTTATAGAGAGGTCTACTCCTTCCAACAACAAGTAAAAGGTACACCTCTTTCCCCCATTTTCTTTCATTAGTATTGTTGGTTTTCCTTTTAGTCAGAAGTGTTCTTACTTGGATTTGCAAATCTTACTTACCAGAAGTGTGTTTTTTTCTGGATTTGTTGGATTTATATGTTTTTCAATGTTGCATTTGCTATAAATTACCACCTTCTACTTAAATTTAATTTTTATTTACCACCTATTTCAAATGCTCACCGCCTTCCACATGTTTTATTCAAAATATGTAGATCCACCGCTTACCACATTTTCCATTCTAAAATTCTTAGTTTTATGTTCCCGATACATCTACTCCTTCTATAACGACCTGCTTCTATTGTTATAGAAAAGCCAACGGGGAAATATTTTGGGCTGGAAAACTTTTTCGTAGTATTTGGATTTTTCCAAACTAGTCCAGATTTGGACCAAATCGGAGTCTGTGAGGTCCAAGGAAATCTGATAGCAATTGAGTGATCTAATTGTGAATTTGATCACATGAGTAGATAGATAAGTCGTTAGGGAATCTGTACAACTTTACGGAATTGAATACGGGCGAGTAGAATTCCCGAAATTGATCTTAGCGTAAATGGTATTTTCTGAGTGTCGATGGTTGAAGGTGTGTTGTGAAATGAGGGTCTTGGATTTATTGAAATAACTCACTATTTCGTGCAAGATGCTTTGGCAGTGATGTTGGTCCCTCTGGCTGGGCCGCTGTAGCGGGGTGAGGAACGCTGTGGCGGGCCCGACGCGACTTAAATTCGTAAATAAAGCCCAAAACGTCTTTGTGCTGCACTTTTCAGTATTTAAAGCTAAGGAACGAACCCCAGGCGATTCTTAACAGTTTTTCACCATTCCTAAGGCTAAAGGTAAGATTTTAACTCTTTGAATCCATTTTCGATCTGTAGAACGTAATCTAATGGGTAATTATCGATGGGGGAGAGTTTTGATCTAGAATTTATGGTGGAAGCAGCCTTAATTTGGATACTTGGGACCATGGGTATGATCTAGGGTTGTTGGACTTGTTAGTAATCCGAGTAATTAGTTATTATTTATTGATTGTCGTATTATATTGATTGTTTGTAGACCAAGAACAAGCGGAACGAATCCGGAAAGGGAAGAATCAAGTTTCTTAGGGTTTCAAGCCTGTTTCAAGGTAGGTGATTGTTGTGATTCTATGATTGTTTGATGTATGTTTGTTCTTGCTTCATTATGATACATGTATGTATGCGAATGTTGCATTATTGATCACACTCGTTGTAAATGAAGATGTTGAATAATGGTATGCCATGAAATCATGACTTGATTGTATGATTATGAGAATGTACTTTGTGATTGTGTTGTGCCTTGTTGAATGGATCAGGTGTGGCTTTCCGACAAACTAACTTGGATCGGTTGCCACGTTCCAGCATAATTATGGGATCGGTTTCCACGTTTCGGCATAAACATTGGATCAGGTACCACGTTCCTACATGCTAACTATTTGTGTTTGGGTTCCATGAGAGGACCAATGATTTGACATAATTGTGTAGCTTCAGAAATGTGAAATGCATTGTTGTTCTTAATGTTGTTAATATTGTATATATTTGGTATATGCATGTGATTATATTGTTGTATTGACTTATGTATGTTACAATTAGTGGGATAGCCGTGTGATCCTACCAGTACACTGTGGTTGTGTACTAATACTGCACTTGGTCTTTCTTTATTGAGTACAGGGCATCATCAGGTGGCTATTAACATACCTCTCTTAGAAGATCAGTGATCGTTCGAATTCAAAGGTGAAACACTTCGTCCGGGCTGCCATGAGTTCTCTTTTCGTCTATGTCCACAATTCAGACTTAGAATTTTTGAGTTAGTTGTTAGTTCATTAGTTTGGGGTTGTAACCCATCTTGTTTAGACTTTTGGTTCATTGTTAGATGTTTTGGTACATTGAATTTCAGGTTCTAGGTAGTATTTCCGTTTTTTTGTAAAGTTATTAAACTTTTTTTTGGAGTTTATGAGAACTCCCTATTTCTTTCCTTAGTATTTAACTTGCTTTTGTGACTTAAATACTTTAGCTTTTGGTTTAGTTGCTTGGTTTGGGCTGTAGTAGTGGTTCTTCCACCGGAGTGGTAGTGTGGGTGCCAATCACGATGGTCTGGGTCGTGACAAAGGTTGTATCAGAGCCTAGGTTCGTTCATCTCAATGCACCAAAATTAGTCAAGTACAGTCTCGGGGAAAGGTACGGGGACACCATTATTTTTCTTCGAGAGGCTATAGGACTTTAGGAAATCTCTCTGTTTTCTCTTGTCTCTTTTCATGCTATAACTTGATTCCAATTGATATCTAACCTCCTGCACTCATCTATCCGCACATGGTTAATACTAGATACAATGGTGTCAGGCCCGTAGCTCCCATCAATGCTCCAGCTAAGGAATCTACAGCGGGAGGTCGTGGTCGAGGTGAGGGGTAGAGGAAAAGCTAGGGGTAGAGGCTGAGGAAGGGTGGCACCTGCTAGAGATGTGGTACCGGTCGAAATTGCTCCCAAAAATAAGGCCCCTCATGTGCATCATGAAGAGGTAGAGGAGGATATTGAGGTTGAAATGTTGAGGAGGTTAGACAAGTGGAAGAGGTGTCGGCTGAAGCTACAGGTATTCCTTCCATCGACCTAGTGTTAGCTCAACAGAGCATGTCATTTTTGAAAGGATTGGCTGGTCCTGGAGTGCTTCCATCTGTTCAAGCAACTCAAGCTCCCGCTAATCCCCCCATTGCTATCACTACTCCCAAGGTGAGTGTAAATGTGAGTACTGATGCTTTCTGCCATCCTTTATTGGTTTATGTTATGACTCATAATGAGCATGAAACGTTGACTAAGTTTTTCAAGCTAAGGCCTCCCGTATTTCTTGGTTCCGAGAGTGAGGATGCTTATGAGTTTATCTTAGACTGCTATGAGAGGCTTCATAAATTGGGAATTGTCCATAAACATGGGGTTGAGTTCGTGACTTTTCAACTTCAAGGTGAGGCCAAGCAGTGGTGGAGAGCTTATATGGAGTGCAGAGCTTCAATTTTACCTCCACTCACTTGGACCCAGTTTCATACTTTGTTCCTGGAGAAATATGTGCCTAGAACTTTGAGAGATCGTAAGAAAGATGAGTTTATGGCTTTAGAACAAGGTGGTATGTTTGTGGCTGCTTATGAGGCGAAGTGCATGCTTTATCTAGATATTGTACACAGTTGGTGACTACGGAGGAAGAGAGAATCCGTTTAATTATTAAGGGATTAAATTCTGAGTTGCAAGTGTTATATGTTAATGTGACTTCTGCAGGAAGAAGATTTAATGAGGTGATAGACTTTAGTAAGAAAGTGGAGGGGGTGAGGCAAGACGGTCAGGCTAAGGCATTGGCAAAAAGGGCCAAGAACTCAGGTAACTTTCAAGTTTCTTACTCCATATGGATCAGGAAAGTCAACACTTGCAGCCAGGCCAATTCAGTCCGATGTGCCCGCCTCTACAAGTAATTACTCAGGAACTCCATCTCATAATTTAATCCAGGATAGCAAGGGAGTCATGCCTTTGATGGTTAGCAAACCATCTTTTGACCGTACTTGCTACAATTGTGGAGAACCTGGACATATGAGAAGAGATTATCCCCACTCACGTGTGTTGGATTCCGTGCAAAAGCCATCTAGAGCAGTGGTACCCGCAGGGAATGGTAATAATGGTAGAGGTTGTCAACAAGGTGGGCAAGGAGGTAATCAGCGAGGCTGTGTGGGTAGAGGAAATGGTAATGCAGCCAGAGGTACAGTGCAGCCAGGCAGGGAAGTAGCTCGTCAAGATGATAGGGCTTAGTGTTATGCCTTTTCGGGTAAGAATGAGGAAGAGGCGTGTGACGCAGTGATCACATGTACTATTTTTATCTGTGACCGGATGACTAATGTGTTATTTAATCCGGGTTCTACTTATTCATATGTATCTGTGAGATTTGCCTCAGAATTTGCTATGATTTGTGATATTCTTGATGCCCCCATCCATGTTTCTACCCCAGTTGGAGAGCCTGTCATAGTCACCCATATTTATCGTGCTTGTTCTATTTTGTTTATAGGTTATCAGACTTGGGCAAATTTGGTGATTTTGGATATGTCTGACTTTGACATAATCTTAGGCATGACTTGGTTGTCCCCCCATTACACTGTGCTTAATTGTAATACTAAGTCTGTGACTCTAGAAATTCTGAAAAGGGAAAAATTAGAGTGGGAAGGGGTGTACAAGCCTAAGTTAGCTAAGATTATATCTTCCATTCGGGCTAGGAAACTGGTAGGGCAAGGTTATTTGACTTATTTTGCTCATATTCGAGATGTTAAGGTTGAGTCTCCATCTATTGAGTCTATTCCTATGGTGTCAGAATTTAGAGAAGTGTTTCCTAATGATTTACCTGGTATGCCTTAGGATAGAGATATAGATTTTTGCATGATTTAGAACCTGGTACTCATCCCATTTCCATCCCTCCATATCGCATGGCTCCGATAGAATTGAAGGAGCTTAAGGCTCAAATCCAAGAACTTCTGGATAAGAGATTTATTCGTCGTAGTGCTTCCCCATGGGGTGCTCCAGTTTTGTTCGTTAAGAAAAATGATGGTAGTATGAGAATGTGTATAGATTACCGGCAATTGAATAGGGTCACTATTCAAGACAAGTACCCTTTGCCTTGAACATATGATCTTTCTGATCAATTGCAAAATGCATCAGTTTTCTCTAAGATTGATATAAGGTCTGGCTACCATTAGTTGAAAATTAGGCCTGAGGATGTGCCCAAGACAGCGTTTAGAACTCGTTATGGGCACTATGAGTTTTTGGTTATGTCTTTTGGTTTGACCAATGCGCCTGCAACTTTCATGAATTTGATGAATGGGGTGTTCAAACCATTCCTTGATTCGTTTGTTATAGTCTTTATTGATGATATTTTGGTCTATTCGAAAAGTGAGGAAGAGCATGCCAACCATCTTCGTATTGTTCTAGGTGTTCTTAGGAAACAAAAGTTGTATGCTAAATTTTCTAAGTGTGAATTTTGGTTGACTTCGGTTGCATTTTTGGGGCATGTAGTTTCAAAAGAAGGGGTAATGGTAGATCCCCAAAAGACTGAAGCGGTTAAGAATTGGGTTCGGCCTAGCTCTGTGACTGAATTTAGGAGCTTTGTGGGGCTCGCTAGCTACTATCGTCAATTTGTTAAGAACTTTGCTTCTATTGCCACACTTGAAAATTTTGACCATAAGGGAGGTACCCTTTGAATGGACTGAAAAGTTTGATGAGAGCTTCCAAAAGCTTAGGACTCTCTTGATCACCGCACCTATCTTAGGATTAACAGTGGAAGGAAAAGACTTTATTGTTTATTGTGATGCTTCATATTCTGGTTTGGGTGTTATGTTGATGCACGATAAGAATGTTATAGCTTATGTCTCGCGTCAATTGAAGGTGCATGAGAGGAATTATCGAACGCGTGATTTAGAGTTGGCAGCGGTAGTGTTTGCTCTTAAGATCTAGCGACAATACCTCTATGGTGTCAAGTCTGAAGTGTTTACTGAACATCGTAGTTTGTAACATGTGTGCACTTATAAGGATCTGAATTTGAGACAACGAAGGGAAATGAAGTTACTTAATGATTATGATGTCACCATTCAATACCATCCGGGTAAGGCTAATATAGTGGCAGATGCTTTGAGTCGAAAAGCGATGAGTATGGGTAGTTTAGCTTGCTTAAGTGTAACCAAGCAATCTTTGGCTAAGGAAATTCAGACCTTAGAATCTAAGTTCATGCAATTGGGCATCTCAAAAAGAAGTAGGGCGTTAGCTAGTATTGAAGTAAGGGCCACATTCAATGAGGAGATCAAGGCCAAACAATTTTAGGATGAAAATTTGAATGAACTTAACAAGAAGACTACGATTGGTAAGGCACAAGAGACCACTCTTGATGCGGAGGTGTGCTCAATTTTAAAGGGAGAATATGTGTTCCTAGAGTAGATGACTTAATTCAAAAATTGTTGGCATAGTCTCATGGTTCACGATATTCTATTCATCTGGGTGTGACCAAGATGTACCGAGATTTGAAGCGAATTTATTAGTGGACGGTCATGAAGAAAGATATAACGGAGTTTATGGCTAAGTGTCAAAGTTGTCCACAAGTGAAGTATGAACATCAAAGGCCTGCAGGGTTGCTTCAGAGAATGCCAATTCCGGAATGGAAATGGGAGAGGATAGCCATGGATTTTGTGGTTGGCCTTCCTAAGACTTTGGGGAAATTTGATTCTATTTGGGTAGTGGGTGATATATTGACTAAGTCAGCCCATTTTATTCAGGTAAGAATAAATTACAATACTGAACAATTGGCTAAGGTGTATGTGAAAGAGATAGTGAGGTTGCATGGGGTGCCCCTTTCTATCATCTCAGATAGTGGTACGCAATTTACCTTCAAGTTTTGGAGGAAATTATATGATTAATTGGGCACACAACTCACTTTTAGTACAGGCTTCCATCCACAGTATGCAAGTGTTAGAAGACACGTTGAGGGCATGTGTGATTGATTTTGGAGGGCATTGGAATACGTTCTTACCTTTGTGTGAATTCTCTTATAATAATAGTTATCACTCCAACATTGATATGGCACCATTCGAAGAACTTTATGGGAGGGGATGTAGATCACCCATAGGATGGTTCGAGGCTGGAGATGTGAAACCTTTGCGGGTGGATTCAGTAAAGGATGCTCAAGATAACGTGAGGAGTATTCAAGCAAATCTTTTAGTAATGAGACTGGTGAGAATATTCTTCTTAAGGTGGCACCCATGAAAGGGGTAATGAGATTTGGTAAGAAGGGAAAGCTTAGTCCTAGATTCATTGGCCCATTTGAGATTCTTGAATGTGTGGGACTGGTAGCGTATAGGTTGGCTTTAACTCCTAACCTATCGAGAGTTCATCCGATATTTCATGTGTCCAAGTTGAAGAGATATCATGGTGACGGGGATTACATCATTAAATGGGACTCAATTGTGTTAGACAAAGACCTCCTATATGAGGAGGAAATGATTGCAATTCTAGATTGTGATGTGCGTAAGCGGGGGACCAAGTTGATTAAGTCCGTGAAAGTTCAATGGAAGCATCGTCCAATCGAGGATGCTACTTGGGAAACCGAGAGGGACATAAGAGACAAGTATCTCGAATTGTTCGTTGATTCAAGTACTACTTTATTCCTTCTTTACCCTATTTTTCCTAAGTTTTGTCGCTCCGGGATGAGTGATTTTTAAATTGGAATCTATTGTAACGACATGTTCCCGTCGTTATAGAAAAGCCAATGGGGAAACATTTTGGGCAGGAAAACATTTTTGTAGTATTTGGATTTTTCCAACCTAATCCAGATTTGGACGAAATCGGAGTCTGTGAGGTTCGGGGAAATCTGGTAGCAATTGGGTGATCTAATTGTGAATTTAATCACATGAGTAGATAGATAGGTCGTTAAGGAATCCGTATGACTTTACGGAATTGAATTCGGGCGAGTAGAACTCCCAAAATTGATCTTAGCATGAACAGTATTTTATGAGTGTTGTTGGTTGAAGGTGTATTGTGAAATGGGGGTCTTGGATTTATTAAAATAGTTCACTGTTTCGTGCAAGACACTTTGGCAGTTATTTTGATCGCTCTGGCAGGGTAGTTGTAGCGGGGTGAGGATTGTTGTGGCGGTCCCGATGCGACTTAAAGTCATAAATAAACCCCAAAACAACTTTATTCTGCACTTTTCAATTTTTAGAGCTAAGGAACAAACCCGAGGTGATTCTTGATAGTTTTTCAACATTCCTTAGGGTTAGGCTAAAGTAAGATTTTAACTCCTCGAATCCGTTTTTGATCCATAGAACGTAATCTAATGGGTAATTATCGATAGGGGAGGATTTTCATCTAGAATTTATGGTAGAAACAACCCTAATTTGGATACTTGGGATCATGGGTATGATCTAGGGTTGTTAGAATTGTTAGTAATCCTGGTGATTAGTGATTGTTTATTGATTCCCATATTATATTGATTGTTTGTAGACCAAGAACAAGCGGAACTAATCCGGAAAGGGAAGAATCAAGTTTCATAGGGTTTCAAACTTTTTTCGAGGTAGGTGATGGTTGTGATTCTATGATTATGTGATGTATGTTTGTTCTTGCTTCATTATGATACATGTATGTATGTGAATGTTGCATTATTATCACACTCGTTGTGAATGAAGATAGTGAATAATGGTATGCCATGAAATCATTACTTGATTATATGATTATGAGAATGTACTTTGTGATTGTGATTGTGACTTATTGAATGGATCGGGTGTTGCGTTCCGACACACTAACTTGGATCGGTTGCCACGTTCCGACATAATTATGGGATCAGTTTCCACGTTTTGACATAAATATTGGATCGGGTACCATGTTCCGATATGCTAACTGTTTGGATTTGGGTTCCATGAGAGTACCAATGATTTGACATAATTGTGTAGCGTGAGAAATTGGAAATGCGTTGTTGTTCTTAATGTTGTTGATATTGTATATATTCAGTATATGCATGTTATTATATTTTTGTATTGACTTATGTATATTACACTTAGTGGGATAGCCGTGTGATCCTACCAGTACACTGTGCTTATGTACTGATACTGCACTTGCTCTTTCTTTGTTGAGTACAGAGCATCTTCAGGAGGCTATTGACAAACTTGGCTTAGAAGATCAATGATCATTCGAATTCAAGGGTGAGCTACTTCCTCTGAGCTACCATGAGTTCTCTTTCCGTCTATATCCACATTTCGGACTTAAACTTTTCTAGTTAGTTGCTAGTTCAGTAGTTTGGGGTTGTAACCCTTCTTGTTTAGACTTTTGGATCATTTTAGATGTTTTGGTATATTGACTTTTAGGTTCTAGGTAGTATTTCCACATTTTTGTTAAGTTGTTAGACTTTTGTTTGTAGTTAATGGGAACTCCCTATTTCTTTCCTTAGTATTTAACTTGCTTTCGTAACTTATATACTTTAGTTTTTGGTTTAGTTTCTTGGTTTGGGCTGTAGTAGTGGTTCTCCCACCAGAGTGGTAGTGTGGGTGTCAATCATGACGGTCTGGGTCATAACACCTTCCAACAACCATGAAAAGGTACACCTCTTTCCCCTATTTTCTTTCATCAATATTGTGGGTTTTCCTTTCAATCTAAAGTGTTTCTAATTAGATTTGCAAATCTTCCTTACCGGAGATGCCTTTTTTGCGGGATTTGTAGGATTTATATGTTTTTTAATGTTCACCTTTTTATAAATTACCCCCTTCTTCTGAAAGTTAACTTTTATTTAGTTGATTTGTTAGTGTTTGTGCTTGCCGCGTGTTTCGAAGGTCCACCGCCTTCCACATTTTCTAATTAAAAAATTTAGATCCACCGCTTTCCACATCTTCCATTCCAAAAATCTTAGTTTTATGTTCTAGATAGGTCTACTCCTTCAAACAACAAGGAAAAGGTACACCTCTTTCTTCCATTTTCTTTCATGAATATTGTTGGTTTTCCTTTTAGTCTGAAGTGTTGCTATTTAGATTTGCAAATCTTACTTATGGAGGTGTGTTTTTTGCAGTATTTGTTGGATTTATATGTTTTTCAATGTTCTCTTAGCTATAAATTACCACCTTCTACTTAAAGCTATTTTTTATTTAGTTGATTGTTTGTATTGGGGTGCTTGCTGCGTGTTTCGAAGGTCAACTACCTTCCACATCTTTTGTTCCAAAAATGTAGATCCCCCGCCTTCCACATGTTCCATTCCAGAAATCTAAGTTTTATGTTCCAGAGAGGTCTACTCCTTCCAACAAAAAGGAAAAGGTACACCTATATCCCTAGTTTTCCTTCATGAATATTGTGGGGTTTCCCTTCAATCTGAATTGTTGCAATTAAGATTCGCAAATCTTCCTTACCTGAGGTGCATTTTTTGTTGGATTTGTAGGATTGATATTTTTTTCAATGTTCTCTTTGCTATAAATTACAAGCTTATTGAAATGACCCAAAAAGTTCTTAAAAATGTGCTTCGGAAGTTACCGGAAACTTGTTTAGCTACATATAAAAAAAAAATCCGTTTCGTTTTTCAAAAATCCAACTTCATATTCTTGTTTAGGGGGTCAAATTGAGTGGGGAATGGGTCTAACCCATATTTTAGAGCAACCGTATCAAAATCCAAAATTTCCAAGTGAAGCCTTTTTCGAGGGTCTACTTTGGAGGGTCATATCTCCTAGCACACAAATAATTGGGTGGCCAATAACATATCCATGGAAATCCCTTTGAGTTAGCTACCTAACGCA